>MPVS01000333.1:1052-23521 GCA_001931775.1 Fomitopsis pinicola
AAAAAAAAAAAAAAAAACGTCAGAGATGCCGTGTTGTCGACTTTCCGAAGGATTTCGAGTGATACTATCGACGACTACTGTACAATTGTTATCAACGTAACAAGCATTTGTTACTCGTTCTAATGTCTCAGCCACCCCCGACAACCTTAGTGAAGTCCGGATCTTGTTACAAACCCCTCTCACGTTCACGTGTGGGGTTTGTGTCGAACCTAATGCGTTTGAGTGCCTGACTCGGAGTGTGTGGGGACTCGCCGTCCGGGAAGTGCTCTGTAATTCACCGACGGTGGTTGGTCACGGCTGCAGCCGATTTTTGTAGGCATATAAGCAACGTAAGTGTGAGGCTGAGGCTGAGGCAATGCTCAAGCCTGGGCGCACAATGTTCGATACGTGGCTCGCTGCCCGACAGAACCAACGATACCATGAAGATGACTATTGGCGGAACAGTCGCTGTGTCGCTCAAAAGCAACATCTCTCACAGGCATATCCACCTCAGACGCTTTCCTGCAGGCATCCGAAACTCGAACACCGGAGACGAGAAAGACAATGCACAGCACGGGTCAGTGGTTGTTCAACAAGTAGCGTCATATTTCCCTGACAAGACGGAGTGCGTACTCGTAGCAGGCAAGCAAGGACCGTTCGTGGTGCAAGCAAGCTGTCGTAGCACTGTAGCAGTAGCACACCGCCGCACTACCAATCACATGCCCTTACGAAGGTGCAGTTCCTACAATTTCATCAGAAGGGGGATCAACATTGTGAGCGGATAGAAGGTCTACCTTGGTTGCCGCAGCCAGTCCCGCTGGGCCAGAACGACGCAGACTCGCCGCTCAAGCAGGCACCGGTCCATAACTGACTCTCGTCAGAGCCGGACCATTCGCTGCAGCTCACCTCGGTGTATGAACCGGTGAGCGCGCCGTGCCCTGCGCGAAGAAGTTTGAATATCACATAACCTGAGATCAAACACGTCTATGGCCATCGCGAACTGACCTGATGGGAAGAATGCCGCTGCGCCGCCCGTGTCCTCACAGATGTCGAAGCTGTAGCAGTCGGCATGAGAAATACTGGAAACCTTCGCTACCAGAACGTACGCACTGAACTGGCTGGCCATACTGGTTGTCGCCGTCTGACGTCGTCTGGCCGCACCACACCTCGTTGCCCGACACAGGACACAGGTCTAGTGCGCCGGGTCAGATGCCGACCCGCTACAACACGTAAACTGCATGTCCTTACCTGTAACCTTGACAACGACGGAATTAAATCTGTGATCGAGGGTCAGCCCACCACTATGCAGACCAATACCCATATATTACTCACGGTCCGGAGTAACTTGGGCTGTAGGGGTCTGCGCTGCCTGTGAGTCGGAAGCAGCGACCGCAGGCATCGCCTGCGCCAGCTCCAGGCGCGGCGCCGAATGAGAGCTGATTGATTGCAGCAGTGTATCCTGTCGCTGCGATACCACATGCTAGGGTGTACAGAATACGCAACGTCAGACTATTGCGCGTGTTGGAGGGGAAATGTTTATGTACCGGGCGAGCCACAACCCGTATACTGCGTGAAGGATGCGCCACCGGAAGCCTGCTGGTAGTAGCCGTTGGAGTTCGCTGGCTCGCTACCAAAGACACCCGAGGGTGCGATGGCAGCGAGGGCGACAAACGCGAGCGAATGCTTGAGTTGCATGGTGCTCCGAGGAGGTTCCAGTGAAGGATGAGAAGACCACGAACGCGTATTTATGCCTTACGAGTTATTGATTTTGACGAGGATGTTCCCATGTCAGAGGCTGTACGCGGGTTTGCACGCGGTACCTACTGATCTGGACAGCAGCTCCATCAAAGGACGACACCATCGAGACCCAACGGAACAAGGCCATGAACACGGTTTGAGTCCGAGTCGAATACACGCCCGCAGAGGGTCATTGCACCTCCCGCTCGTCATAAGCTTGAGCCTATTTCTCCGCGGGATCGTCACGATGTAAATTCGTGCTGCTCAGTTTCCCGACACAATCACCGAGGATTGGCCAGCGGCGCATGCTGCAGCTGTCTAGCAACTGACATTACTTAGCCTCCGTTGCGAAGAAACGCAGTGATGGGCTCAACGTACCAAGTACTCTGCATTCTGGGTGCTGATCGTATGACGGTGCGGCTATTGACGAGCACATGTCGAGCACAAGCATATGGGCATTCCACCGGGATAACCTCGCGACCCGAGGATTGTACCTGATCCTCGTGGTGTTCAGCCTTCTGGCCGCGTCAGGCCTCACTCTCGGTTACACGAGAGCAGGTGCACAGGACAGCAAGATGGGGAGAAATTGCAGTATTGGATTGTGTCTGGGAGGTACAGGCAGTATTACTGATCTTTACGGCAGTCGACTATCGTACCGGTATCAAGTGGAGGCGGGTGATCGGTCGGGTCCAACGGGCGCAGTGAGCGCAAAGAAAACTCATCTACGCACGCGAAGAAAGGGTGGATCAGCATAGGGTACCACTCAGGACGAATGCAAGCAAGTACGGGGACGAAGATCAAGTGGATAAAGAGAGGACAACCAACAGCCCAAGGTCCGCGAATGTACATGTAGTATGCCGGCGCACCCGGCCATCAGAAGCCAACGACGCCTCGCCCAGTGTTAGAACACAGGAATGACGAAGACGACCTCGATGTGCTGGATTTGAGACCAACCGTACTCCATCCACTTGAGAATGCTTTTTCGAACGACATCGCGCAGGCCTTGATCCGATTAATGAAGGGAGAGAGCAGGTGTGCATACAGTGAGGGCGATCGCTATTTCACAGACAGTCGAGAGAAACACGGGTATCCAGGGGACAAAGACAAACAACGCTGCTGACGGGAGCATGCGTGCGGGGTGGTGTGGTGGGTGTAGAGAGCTTAAGTCGCGGACGCCGAGGCGCTCTGCGGAGCATCCACCGGCGTTACGGCGACTTCGACAGGTTCCTCCTTCGTATCCTGGCCAAGGAAAGCAGTGTCCACGCCTTCGGCGGGTGGCTCGATGGCGCTAACAGGCCCCGCGGAAGCAGGGCCGTTGTGGCCACTGTTAGACCGACGGGCACCTCCACCCTGGGGACCAGACCGCGGCGGATTAGCGCAGCGGTCCTTGCCGTGGGCAATACGGAGGTTCGCGTAATCAGGCTTGTTCTTCACTCCGTCAATGGCCTTGATAGCATTAGAGATGTTCGTGAAGTTGACGAAAGCGCAGTTCCTAGTAACAGTCATCAGTACATGGGTCCAGAACGACACGGCAATCACTCACTTCTCCTTAAGGAAGTTGACAAGCTCGATATCACCGTACTCGCCGAAATCCCTCTTCAACTTCTCCTCATTGAAAGTATCGAAGTCCTCGATATTGCCGACGTAGACGTTGCGAGTGGCACCGCCATGCACAGCAAGGGCGAGGGCCGGAGGAAGAGGGCCTGAGTTCTTGCCCCAGCCGATCTTTAGGCGGCGGTTGTTCAAAGTCAGACCTTGGTAAGACGCGACTTGGAAGAAGGTAAGTGCGGCGGCAGGGTCAATGAAGGTCACGAACTGTGCATACTATCAGCATCCTCCACGTCAGAGACACAGAAGCGGCTCGAGACTTACAGCAATGTGCTTGTCCTGCATGTAGCGCATGCTCTGCAAGACACCACCCCTGATAGCGTTGCACAGGTCCTCCGTAGTAGTCTCCGGGTGAATATTACCCAGGTAGACGGTGCGGTTAAGGGCCTGCGATACAGCCATTCCACCAAGGCCATCAGGCGAGAAGGGCATGTAGGGCGTCAACGGCGATGCGAAGCTCGGCCCGTTGGTCTGGAGAGGCGAGAGCGACGCTGCGGCCGACTGTGCGACGAGTGATTGGGCAGCAGCAGCCTGCGCGGCCTGCGCTGCGGCTTGCTGCGACTTGGGGATGTAGGCACAGCGGTCCTTGCCATAGTTGACGCGCTTGCCCGCCCAAGCGGGCTCTGTCGGCAGCGTGTTGACGACCTAGCGAACGGCGCAGACATATTAGTTACTGCCTATCGACGTATATGTGATTGGACAAACCTTAGTCGCAACAGCAATGCTCAGGAAATGAACAAACCCAATGTTCTTGTCCCGAACGATCTTCACCTGGTCAATCAGCCCGAATCGGCTCAAGTCGTCTCGAAGCTGCTCCTCCGTCATATTCTCATCCAAACCTCCCAAATAAACGTTGCGGCTCGCGTTGCTCTGCTGGATCGCGAGGGCGACCTGGCTCGGCACCGCGGACGGCTTACCCCAGCCGATCTTCAACTCCTGGCCGTGCAGCGACAGCTTTTTGATGAGCGCATCCGCGTGGAACGCTGCCGCGGTCGCGCCATCAAGGAACGACAGGAAGACGCACGACTTCTCGGGAAGCACGCGGATCGACTCCAGCGGACCAAAATGGACGAGGTTGAGGAGTTCGTCCACAGAGGCAGTGGCGGGCAGGTTCCCAACGTAGACAGTGCGGCCCGTTGCGTTGTTCTGGGCAGAAAGCGCGGCGCTGAGAGCAGCAGGCGAGTACGGGCCTGCACTCGGCGTGCCCGGGATTTGCAGCTGTGGAAGGCGCTGCTGCCCCATCTACAGATGTGGTGAGTGGCGATCGTAATGAAGCACAAAAGACCTACCTGAGCGAAGTTTGCCATCGGATTGAAGTACTGGGAGCCGGGGCTGCCCATCATGGGCAGGAGCAGATTGTAAGCACTGAAGGCAGGGTATGGGCTGTTCTGGCCGTTCGGGTTGGCCGAGGGTGGCTGCTGCTGGGAAGGCGTGAACGCTCCCGGGCTTATCTGCGACGGCATGCCGTTGCCCGACGTGTTCGTGTTGATGCTGAGTTGGGGCGTCGAGTAGAGTGCATTCCCATTGAAGCCGTTCCCGTTCGGGGGCGAACCATTGTAGCCGGACTGGTTGACGGATGCGTTCGGGCCATAGCCATAGTGTGCAAATGCGTCACGGTTACCAGAGAGACCGTTAGTACCGTTCGGGTTGAACGAGGTCGGCGACCAGCGAGCCTTTTTAGCGTCGGGACCACCTACAGTCTCCATGGATCTCTGTGCAAAAGGCTGATCAGTATTGTTGCTCATGGGGAACGTGGAAACGAGAAGACGACACGAGAAGACGATACTTTTGCCAAGAGGGATACGGCCGGAAGGAACAGCAACCGATCATTCAGCGCTAGCGACGCTCCTCCAGACGTGTCAGGCGGCCGACATCTCTCCAAAATGCGAGCGACCGGTACAGCCTTCACCGCTAATATGGAGCTAACCGTGGAGGTGATGCAACACAGCCTAGATTGTGCAGGCGTCTCGCAAGCCGAACGGCGATACGCCGGTGAGTAGCAACAAGTATTTTGGGGGCGGTCTCGCGAGCAAAGGTAGCTTGTCCGATGAGACCCCCAACGATTGGGCGAGAAGCCCGATAGCACGCTTGACGACTTCCAGGCTATCCACCTGTTCGCCATTGCGACTGGATTGCCTCTCTTCTTCAGCCCGCTCCCACCATCGCAACCAACCAGTCCACCAGCCTACCCCAGTACCAGCTCGCCCACAGCAGACATAGCCGAATAAAACAGAGACATGGAGAGCATAAGCTCACCTTCATCATATCGAGATCAAAGTTGTACCCAGGGTATTGCGCGACGAAAGCGGTCTGTGATTCATCCATGGCGAGACAAGCGGGTGAAGCGAGCGAGGAGGGGAGGTATAGAAGGGACGAGAACGCGAAAAGAGGGAGAGAGCAGGTTAGAGAATGTGTGGGGGCGACCCTGGCAAAGGAGCGTGGTGGAGGGTGGATTCAGAAAAAGGACACGCACAGAAAGGAGCGCGGCACGGGTGGGGGCGATATATAGGATTATTTAAATGAAAGCTCTTGAATTCACGGCTGCCCAAGCCACGAAAACGAAGACGAGGGACAACGGGCAGGGCGACAGCGAAAACGAGAATGGAAGAAGAGACGAACGAGACAAGTTCGGGCGAGCGCTCTCCTGCTCCCGCCGCCAGCAACTCCCACCCCTCGGCTATCAGCGCACGGACCACTCCCATTTCCGTCCTACTCCTGAAACCCTCCGGTTCATCATTTCAACCTTCCTATCGTAACTGATCGCTACAGAACATATCAATAACATATTCCAACAGCACTTCTGCGGAGGTACCCAAAAATGCACACCTAATCCATTGTCGGAGCAAGGCGCTCACAGCTTCGCCATTTGTGCCTCAGCGACGTGGGCATGGATCCAAGAAATACACTCGTCCCAGAACCTCTCCTTCACCCCGTCGGGCTCGTTCGTGAGCTCGTGGTATGCGCCCTGGCAACGGATGGCGTCAGTGTCTCGTCCACATTAATGAACACCAATTCATAGAAAGCGGGTGCGACGCGATATGCTAGCGTTCAATGGCATACCTCCATTCTACTCGTCCTACGTCGTACGATGCTGAGCCACCTTCGACATAAGACTTGCCAGCCCGAAGGTCGGTTCACCAACGATACGTCGTCAGGGGCCGCTTCATTTTACCCGGACATGAAGTCCGACGGCTCGATCAGACTGAACATCAGAGCCTGTCCCAAGCAGCGCAGAATCCTCCTAGGCCGTCGGCAGACGCCCTCTAGAGCCTCGCCGACGTCGCCTCCGGTGCCCAGTCAACTTGTCGCATGCTTTTCCCCGGTGCCAGCGCAATAAACGCTGCTTCGTGGGGGCTCCGTCGCGTGAAACGTCCGCCCAATCACCATGTCCATCCCAGGCGACAAGGGGAGACTCGAATGAGAAATGGCTGTGACCCTATCGAGCCATTCAAACAATGTTGGCTCGGTAGGGTCCCCTGCACTAGCGGAGTTCCTGATCTTCGCGAGGGCATTTGCATAGAGACCTCGCTCCATGAGATAGCATCCAGAACCACGGGATAGACTCGCTATTCCCGGATGACCATCCGACAGGGAACCACAGGTACGGCAGCGCAGCCGTCCTGCACAGGACGCTACAATGAGACCACCCTTTCCGCTCATAGAAAAGCAAAGCCTCTCCCACTTGCCTCCATGACTGAAATCACCTTTGCGAATACCCTTCAGAGACATCTTCCTACCAGGAAACCGATGGGAAAGGATGGTTTCTTTGCAGCGGGAATAGCGCCGCGAACCCCATCGTAGGGTCACGCGCGAGTGCTCCTTCAAGTATCAAGGAACCGAGCTAGCAGTGACGCGTACCTCATACAATGACAACTTCTTGTCTTCTGCGTCCAACTTAGCATACAGTTCTTCGGCAGCTTTGTGCGATGTGACCTATGACCAAGGTGGTTTGAGCGGCTACGTGGCGACAGAGACAATAGTATACGAACCTTGTCCTCTGTGCCATGCAGGATTAGAACCTAGACACGTCGCGGACGTCAATGCATGCGTCCAACTAGTGATTGAATTACGTACCGGGAGTTTATTCGGCCAATTCTTGTAAGACTTGTATAGAAGGTTTTCGCCCTGCGCGTCACATCCGTGCGTCGAGCGTCATACTATTGAACACGGAGAATAGCTACTCACCATGTTCAGCATGTCAGCGAGACCCTTGAACGTCCCATGTTTCTTGATGAGAGGGTCCGAGTTCACGGCCGTGTTGACAGCGGGGTCATGCGACAGGTCCTGGTCCACAGGATCCACACGCGTTGAGCAGTGTCCCACTCCGGAGGGTGCAAGACCAAGTGTATGTCTCTGCCTCGCTACTAGGACTTACCTCTGCGGGGACCTCAGCCGGGAATGGGAACCAGGGTGCAATGATGGATACAGCCGCACCCGCTTTTCGCAGCAGCTTGGGTGCAGGTGTGGTCTGGAGGATGAGAGGACTCATCCCGACGACGCCGGTAAGTATCTCCTTAGACGGATGCGGCTGGGTCGGGAACGACAGCACGAGCCCACCGCCCTACCAGCTATGAGCACAACCCATGCATGCGGAACGAGCATACGGGACGCACCATAGACTGACCCACCAAGAAGAGGGGCAGCTCTGGGTACTGCGTCTTGACATGCCGCAACCAGAAGTCGATATCCCGCATCTGGTCCTCGAATGTCTCCTTCCCGTAAGCCGCGTCCTTGCTCTTGTGCTCCGCATCCAATGCAGTCCGGCCGAAACCACGTTGGTCAAACGTGAAGACAGTGATGTCTTTTGTCTGCCAGTGCCGGTGGGCATGCTCGTGGCGTCCGACGTGTTCAGCGAAGCCGTGGATGAAGACGACCGCTGCGCGGGCTGTTTCCGTTGCTGCGTATGTTCGGGTGTAAAATTGGTGTCCTTCTGGACCGGGTAGCCACGTTTCTGCGTATGAAGGCTCCGTCAAAGACATGGCGTGCTAGAATGAGAAACTGTGAAGGCGAAGCTAGCAAGCAAGTGTTTAATTACAATGTGGCAGCAAAAGCAAAGACAAAGACTGAGAGCTTGGGCGCCTGCGCAACCCTGCGGCGCGTCCGCATCAAACGACGTCACTTGCCTTACTTGCTTTCATACCCATACTCACCGCCAGACCACGTGGTACAGCTCCCTCCCGCCTGTATCTACCACTAAGTACCCACACAGCTGATGTGCGCCCTTCGCAAAGGACTGCCGCATCACATCCTTTCAGAAAATTTCTTCGCACGCCTTACCTTACATGCAACGCGAACATACTTCCCCGAAGCTATGTCTACGCTGTGGTTCGGATATCGTACTGCGTGCTGCGAGAGCGGTGAGAGTCTACACATTGTGCCACACGGCTGCTGAATACGACGCCAAGAAAGCATTCAAGTGCTCAGGCGCATTCCGAAGCTGTTGACTATGAGTAGCGTAGTCCCTGTGCTGGCCACAGCCAATCCTTCTGATCTCATTGGTCTGGTGAAGAGCGAATCATATTCAGTGGATTGTACGCTTCTATTGAGCATGCTGACTTACAAGCGCCATATCAGCGAGTCACTGGTTATCAAGACATGCAGGAGCATGTTTCGACCCAGTTTTCAGCCAAGGTGAAGGCGGTCCAGAATGCTTCGTATAACGTGCCGCGCCGATTCTGCCGCATTTAGCCCGTCAGCGCATCGTTCAAGTAGACCTTTTGCACAGGTCGACGTTGTACGCAACGGTGCGAGTGTCAGCAGTGATTTCGAGTAAGCTAGCCTGATGTGTGCACAAGGGAATATGTTCTGAGCTGAATTCCCAGCTGACGCTATCCGCGGAGCCTATCCTGTGTCACGGATTGTCAACTGGGTATATGCAGCTACGCCCTGCGCAGAGTAGTAGATGAAGACGAGGTCATAGGGCGGCCGAACCTGATTGCAGTTATCACAGAGCTTTAGACGAGCGGGGAGCTTGCGTTTATCCCCAACCAGCGGACTCGGACAACCAGCTGCAAACCGCAATAGCCGGATGCGCTGGGCAACGATGCAAGAACAATGACTGTTCCCATTCGAATGATTGGCCGAAAACCCAGCCAATGGGGGTATCTGCATGACACAGCAACGCGCTGGGAATAATCAGGCGGTCAGAGCGATCCGTCGTCTCGTAGAGTATAAAGGAAGCAGCAGCATACCTCCAAACCTCAGTCCACGACTACAACCCTCTTCATAGCACAACTCGACATGTCTGTGAGTATCATTTTCGCTGCCACCATTCCGCGGGAAGTCGCTGACGAGCATCGCCACACAGGACAAGGCTACCTGCGCAAACGTCCAGGCCAACGGCGGCTCCTGCACTTACCCGGCATGCGGCTGCGCCGAGCCCCCAAAGAGCAAGTAAACGCTTACCGCGCGAACGGCTCTGGTAAGTCAGCAGTATCGTGCCTGCATGGACAAAGCATTGACCCTTCGTGATTCAGCAGATTTGTAGAGCATCGTTTGTCGGGGTCATTTCCAGAGCAATTGTTGTATACACCGCGCATCGCAGTAACGGGATGATGAATTGAGCTGGATTTTCTGTACAATGAGAGTTGGCGGCGGTGATGGAGATCCCTCGTATTTGAAACCTGCTATGGGACACTGAGTCAAGGCGGAGTAAGCAGGAATTTGGATGTACCACGTCTCGAGCATTCGGCGATCCTGATGGGTCCGAAAAATGTAAGGCAGCATCACTCAGCCGAGCATTCACCATTGGCCAGAAACGTGGACACCCAAGCCAAGCGACTGATTATTGACGAGAATGCGGTACTTTGGGAAAGTCCTGTCATAAAATATATCCGTACCCATGTACACTCAGTATCCAGCCGCGCCAGGGGCAGCATCGCCCTCCCTTTTCAGCCTGAGCAGGACCTCTTTGAAGCGCGTAAGATCCGTCGTGCCGGGACCCGCCCGCGCGACGGTCTTGCTCTGCGAGTTCTGGAGCTCGATGAGGTCGCAGATCCGTTGCCACGTCGTGCCGTTCGAGAGCGAATCGGTCATCTTCCCGAGGAATTCTTCTTCGTGCTCTCTGGGGACGCCGGGGCTAGGTTAGCGAGAGCAGTGGAAGAATGAGGGGTGAGGGGAGGAGGACGCACTTGTTCTCGCGGATGTTGCGCTCCTTCTTTGCCGCGTACTCCTCGTAGAACTGGTCGATGGCGCGCTCGGCTTTGGAGACGGTCTCCTCCCGCTTCCGCTTCGACGCCTCGTCACGCGCCTTGATCTCCTCCGCTTGCCGCTCCCGCCATTGCCTACAGAGCACCGTGTCATAGTTAGCGAGTGAATGATACGCGAATAAGCACCCTACTTGATGACTTCGGGCTCCTCTTCCTCTACGTGGTTCAGAATCGGCGTTGACGTGAACGCGGATGGCTGGGGCTGGGGCGCGAACGTCGGTGCAGCGCCGAATAGCGGTTGGTTTACAGACTCAGACTATGGTATGCACACATGTCAGACTTATGTGCAACCGAAGTATGAGCTAGCGCAGCGCACCGGCACGTCGATATCCGGGAACTGGTCCTCGAACTTCTCTAGCTCGTCGTCGCCCGTCACCTTGACGGCCGTCTGCCGCTCCCTCGGTGGGCTTGCAAAGTCGTCGAAGGAAAATCCGCCATTTGAGGCCGGGGGCGCGGCGGCGAAGCTGGGCGCAGGGATATCGTCGGTACCGTCGAGCGAGATGTCGGGGAAGGCAGAGGCGGCGCGGTCAAAGTCCATATCGCCACCAGCGGTCGCGTAGCTACCCCCGGTGGGCGTCCCGGTGAACTCGTCGCCGAGGAGCTCACTTTCGCGTGCGAGGAAGTCGGTCATCGTTGGTGACGGTGAGCAGGTTACCCGCGTCTGTGCCGCGGTCGTAGGGCTGTCTGGGATAAGTCCTCATTTTGGCCTCCAACTCATTGAAATTGATGACCTCTCTGTAATCATTGTTTGTAGTCTAGTGAACTACACTAGGTAACATTTCACAGGTAACAACCGATGTTGCTATTCCCACGACATCATACACGTCGTTCAGACACCTTCGGACGCCGTCAACGTGCAGACCTCCACTTTCGCGTTCACTTCGTCCTTCCGTCTGCACAACCATGAATCTTTTTCGGTTGTTCGGTGAGCAGTGCTTTGTCCTCGGCAGCTGTGATAGACTGACCGTATTGGCAGGGGACATGTCCCACCTGGCGTCCATCCTAATTCTGCTGTACAAGATTCGGGCGACACGCTCAGTTCGAGGTGCGTGCTGCGGGATATTCGCGCCATCCTACTCTCCTCGCTCCACCCTTATAGTCCAAATTTTTACACTCGCTACCCTACGAGCTGTCGCGAGAGTATAGTGACCGACGAGTGCATCTGTTCATAGGTCTGAGTTTCAAGACGCAAGCCCTCTACGTCACGGTTTTCTTGACGCGTTACTTGGACCTCTTCTACGACTTCGTGTCCGTATACAACACACTCATGAAGATATTCTTCATCAGCAGTAGCTGCTACGTCCTCTACCTGATGAAAGAGCAGTACCGGTGCGTCCCACCGATCGCGTCCGCCGCGCGACCCGCTTAACGCCCGCGACCGACGCAGACCAACCAATGACCCCTCCATCGACACATTCCGCGTGGAGTACCTCGTAGTCCCATGCGTTCTGCTGTCGCTTATTTTCCACTACCGGTTCACCTTCACCGAGGTCTTCTGGTCCTTCTCTATCTTCTTGGAGGCGGTCGCCATCCTCCCGCAACTGTTCATGCTCCAGCGCACAGGCGAGGCAGAGACGATTACAACGCACTACTTGGCCGCACTGGGCGCGTACCGCGCATTATACATTCCCAACTGGATATATAGGTACGCTCTACCTGCTACGCTATCAAGAAGGGCGTTGTTTACTCGGGCGTTCAGGTACTGGACAGAAGACTTGGTCGACCCCATCGCAGTTACGGCGGGCATCGTACAAACGGCGTTATATGTCGACTTCTTCTACGTCTACTTCACAAAGTAGGTCACTGCTCGCCTCGCGTGCGCGTAACCGCTGACGTGTCACTCCGCTCATGCGCGCTCGCACTAACTCGTACACAGAGTGCTACAAGGACAGAAGTTCGAATTACCTGCATAATCTGTACCCTAATACGCGTTGTATACGAACTTCTCTTGAGGTCTCCCGCATACCGTACATAGACTGAGGATGGCCGTATGTTGTTGCCGACTCGAGAACGAAAGAATTGAAGTGTGTCCCCGTGCGTGTACACGAATAAGCGCCCGTCAGTAGCATAGTGGCTTGGTCGTCTCAAACCACCGCACGAACCTCACACCCGGGAGACACTGGTCGCTGGCTTGCACCTGTCTGTATTTCTAGCACACGCTCCCTTACTTCTCTGCTGAGGCTACTTATCGCTCCGTCATGCTCGGCGGGCTGTTGTTGTGTTGGCTGGGGCTGCTGCCTCTCGGCGCGCTGGCGGTGCTGGATACGAACTTGGGGAACCAGACGATCGAGCGGGTGAGTGTCTACTAGTGACGACCGGACGGAGGGTAGCTCGGCGAGTGGGAAGGGGCATGATGGGAGGAGGGTGGGGGACAGCGGTGAAGCACTCTCACTCCTCCGTGCCGCCGCGAAGCCCGCGCCTGGTGTCGTGAGCGGAAGAGAGGACTGAAGGAGAAGCCGCGAGGTTATAGGATGCTGGGTGCAGCCTGTGTGGGGATGGGAGGATGTCTCGGCCGCTGCCATTGTTTGCTTCGCTATCAGACAGTCTCTCTGACACTTCCGACTAGACCATCTCCCTCCGCACACACTCAATATACGCCCCGTACATCGACCAGGACCTGCAGAACCGGTACGTGTGCCCGTATCGTGCTACCTAGGCCTCCGCTCATACAAGGTCACTGTACAGATGGTGGGACTTCGGTGCAGATGCATACATTGTACGCAATGCCCTTCGTCGCTGAGGCTTCGACTAACGACCCATACATCCTTTGTAGAACACCAACAAGCACGTCCGCCTCACCCGCGACCGGCCATCACAAATGGTACTCCAGCCCCCGCGACTTGAGGTACACTTTGAGACTCACTGTGATGTGCTAGGGGTGGCTGTGGTCACGCGTACCGCTGACAGCGCAAAACTGGATCATCGAGGTCGAATTCAAGATACACGGCGACTCGACACACTTGTATGGTGATGGACTTGCGATGTGGTTGACGAAGACGCGGGCGGAGCCGGGCCCGGTCTTTGGCAGCATCGACCACTTCGAGGGCCTGGGCTTATTCCTTGATACGTGAGTATATACTTGCAGTGCCGCGATACTCGTTGTATCTGAAGCGTTTGTCAGGTATGCAAACACCCGACACTCGTACTCCTTCCCGCGCATCGTCGGCATGCTAGGCGATGGCCATACTGCGTACGACCAGGCTGGGGACGGACAGAAGGATAGTCTCGGAGGCTGCTCGGTATGTCACCTTCATTACATGGTTTTTGCATGATTCTGAATGATTGCGAATAGGCAAACCTACGCCGCACCAACGTGGGGACCAAGGTGCGGGTATCGTATGTCAAGGACAAACTGCTCAGTGTAAGCTACTACACGTCGGTGGCGTAATGTGTGTACTGAAATGTATCTCTCCTTCAGGTGAAAGCTCAATACAGGGCTTGGGATGATTGGGTAGAATGCTTCACAATCCGTGATATCAGCCTGCCCAGCGCGCCCTACCTTGGCTTCTCTGCGATGACTGGTGACGTCTCAGACAACCACGAGTGAGTAGACTTCGTCCTATGTTGTTCCCGCAGTGCTTGACCCTCCGCCGTAGTATCATCAGTGTCACAACATACTCTGCGATTCTCTCCAGCCCGGACAAGCAGCGCAACAAGCTCGAAGGCACACAGGCTATCGTCGCCTCGACGTTCTTCTCGACCGCCGCCAAGATCCTGGGAGTCTTCGTCGTCCTCGGGGCGCTGTTCTTCGCGTATCGGCGGTTCGTGCTCAAGCGGCCGGTCGGCCAAGGGTTTGGCGATTTTGTAGGGCGAGGCGGCTCGGGGCCAATGAGTGCGTTCTACAACGACGCAAAGCGGTTCTGAGTGCAATTTATTGGGCTGTGTATTTATCTGGGATAATATACCCTGCCAACTGATCACCACTGTATTGTGCACCCGACGAAGAACCACGATTCCCCTTTGCACTGTGCACACGAGGAGAGCACGTTTTGATGATCACCAACGAAGTTGAGACGTTGACATGATCATGAGATTGACACGTCGATCGCCTGTCATAACTGAATCGCTTGATCATGCTAGCTGGAAAGATATCTATACAGCGAGCAACCTGAGCCTCTGCGCCGTACTTGCCTCCTGTCTCCTTCACCATGTCACCCAAATTATCCCCGTCGCCGACATGCATACAACGGGACGAGGAGTTCTGGTTTCCAGACGGAAACGTGGTCCTAGTCGCGTCCGGATTTGGCTTCCGCGTCTACCAAGGCCTGCTCGCCCGCGACTCGCCCTTCTTCGCGGACCTGTTCTCTCTCCCTCAACCCAACCAAGCCGAGGTGCTCGACGGGTGCCCAGTTGTCCACCTCACAGACTGCCATGAAGATCTGCGTGCACTCCTCGAGGTGCAGCTGGGGAGCGGCCGGTAAGCCCCGCTTCCTAAACACTCAGCGCCCGGAAGTGATAGCCACTGAAGTTCGGACCACCATCACGACAGACGGCTGCTCGACCTAACGCAGATCGACTTCGCAAAGACGGACGTGCTCGTGCGGCTCGGGCGCAAGTACCAGCTCGACGGCCTCTACAACGATGCCCTCGGCGTGCTCAAGACCTTCCTCACGACGCAGTACGCCAGCTGGTACGACGAGCCGCGCTACGACGCCTGGAGCCGCTATGGCCTCGACCCCATTGCCGCCGTCAACCTCGCGCGGCTCACGGACACGCCGTCCATCCTCCCCATCGCGCTGTACCTCTGCTGCCAGCTCCGCACGGAGGACCTCCTCCGCGGCACGACGCACCCCGACGGCACCTCGCAGCAGCTCACCCTCGACGACCTCCGCCGGTGCGTCGACGCGCGTGTGCTCCTCACGCGCGAGAAGGACGCCGCGGTCGAGCGCATCTTCGACCTGGCCCTGTCCGAGCACTGCGCCGACCTCGGCTCGTGCAAGGAGCGCCTCGACTACCACATGGCGATATACAGGAAGCGCGTTGCGGACAACATCGCGGGCTGGAACATCGCGGGCCCGTGGCTCCCCTACATCTGGCTGAAGGGCTGCTCGTCGGAGCGGGGGTACGGGGAGCCCCCGCTATGTGCAAAATGCATGGCCCTGTTGGAGTCGCAGCACCGCGAGCTGTGTGCGAAGATGTGGGAGGATCTGCCGCGCTATTTCGACTTAGAAGCTTCGGAGTGACACTGTGTACGGCCGTCAATGTTGTTTGTTGTGTGAGTGTTTCCCCCCGTTGAGCTCGAGACCCCCACTCAAGTTCGAGCCAGGGATCACGCTGTGTGTATACTACTCGGAAGTGTTGTCGTTCATACCTCACCCCTCATACCCAAAATTGTCCACTGGTCAGTCTCTCTTCGCATCTCAGTGACCGCCGTCATGTTCAACCGTCTCATAGTGCTCAATGTCAAAAGCATAATCCTTTGTATACCCCTAGATAATGCTGCAACATGCATGTAATAGGCTCCTTCATTGATCCTGTCACATTCCCGCTAAGCACAGAACAAAATCAGACAATGGCTACGCAAAGGCTCGGACGTACTCACCGACGCTGCATGCGTGCCGCGATCTTCACTTGCTCTTCGGGGGTTCGGCGCAGCCGCACGCGGGGTAGGTGCAGGAGCCGCCGTTGGCCTGGACGTTTGCGCAGGTAGCTTTGTCCTGCGTGCCGACGTGCAACAGTTACTGTTGGTCGGTGTCAGCGCAAGCCGTGATACTCACAGACATGTCGAGTTGTGTTGACCGGTGGGTTGTAGTCGTTGACTGAGGCTCGGAGGTACGATCCTGCACCCTTTATACTACGTCGGAGGGCCCCTGCTGACGGCTCGATCCGTCGTGTTGCGTCATACAAGGACTACCATTGGCCAAGTTTCGCTGCCAATCAATTGGTATGGAACAGTAAGGGCGTCGCTCGTGGGTGAACTGGTTCTTGTACTCCGTCGCAGTCAGTAATTGCAAGCTTCCGGTTCGTCGCAGTCCCTTAGGACGGCGACCTAGAGCGACGGGCCACAATCCACAATTACTCTACAGTTCGGTGGTTGTAGCTCAACATTTTCACCGGTCAGTGGTCAATCGAGTCCAAACTGGTAAAAGACCACAGCTGGATAAAGTACCAATAGGAGGGAGTACACTAGCGAACGCGCTACGGCTACACAGTACTCAAGGCGTACAAATACAAATTGTCCAGTGTCGAATCGTCCAGAATATTAGTCCGTCTAAGAGAACTGACACACCCCGCAGCTGCCCGCAGCCTTGAGCCCCGTCCCGCTCACGTCGCACGTCTGGAGCGCGCCCAGCGCGCAGAACGAGCCCTCGACAGACCCGCTCAGGCCCGCGTTGTCCGCGAGGTCGAGGACCTGCAGCGTGGCGGGGAAGGAGGGGAGCGGGTTCGTGAGCTCGTTGTTGTCGAGATGGAGCTCGACGAGGGCGGTGAGGGACGAGACGGAAGAGGGGATGGTGCCGGTCATGTTCGTCGAGGAGAAATCACTGAAGATCTGGTTAGCCGAAGATGAGCGAGGATGGGGGGCAGGGACTCACAGCAGCTTGAGCGAAGATCGCACCGAGGAGCTACTGAACAGTGCATCGAGCGGGTTCGTGAGAACTTGGTTCGTGATCACCCTGTTCCGAACAGTCAGCACGGCGCAAATCAAGTAGCGAGTAGACGTACAGGTTCTGGATAGGCAGCTTGGCAGCAGTCGAGGGCAGCGCCGACGACATGTTCACGTTACGGATGAGCTTGAGGGTTGACACGCTTTGTAGCGAATTAAATAAGCTATCCGAGAGGCTGGTGAGTCCTGTCGCCTGGAACTCCAGCGTCGTCAAGGAGGACAAGTTGGTGAAGGATGATGGCAGGGAACCGGCTGACTAGTTTGTAAGGCAGTATTCGCCAACGAAACGATTGCGAACACGCACCTGGATATTGGTTGTTTCCGACAACCTGGAGGATCTGCAGGGTCGTGAGGGCGCCGAGTTCATTAGGGATGATAGTGGGTATCCCAGGAGTATTCAGCTCTCTGCAATAGAATTGAGCCGCGTTCGTTGCACAGGAAAACGGTGACGTACAAAGATGTCACCCGCCCCTCGCCGTCGCACTCGACCCCAGACCATCCACAGACTTCATTGTTTTGCATCCACCCGCCATTACCGAGGCTACTCTGCCCTTGACCGTTTGCTTCAACGAAGAGCCCGCGAAGCGCGCAGAACTGGACGGCATTCTGGATCTGCGCGGCTTCCTGCAAATGCGCCTTCAGGAAGTCAGACGACACGCCCTCCAAGGTCGGCAAGCAAGTCGAGCACGGATATGAAGACGCGTTAGCGGGCGCGTTGATCTCGAACTCAGCAAGGCATAGTTGCTGGCTCGTAGACAGCAATGCGGAGTTCGACGGCGAGGGGTTACCTTTGCCCGTGTATGTCAAGACATCGAGCGCGATGGTATTGCCCAGCAAGTAGAGCAACAAGACGATGAGGAGTAACCACAACAGCATGTTCCGCCGCCGACGCTTCCTGTGCTTCACGCAGTGTTCGCAACACTGCCCGTTGCGCTTCTCGATGTGGAGAGGCGGCCACGGGTCGAGCTTCGGTTGCTGCATAGGCAGGACATCTGTTTCCCGCCGCCTTCGTCCGAGGGTCCGCAAGTCGAAACAGAACGTGGCGAAGCGTCTCAATAATCCTGGACGATGCATCGGCATAGGATTCGTATCTTCTGTATGTGTCTCGGGTCCAAGATCGAGTACTGTCCAGCTCGACGGAGGACGTGAGCGCGCTGGCTTTGGTGAAGGCGTCGGATTTGGTGAAGGCGTGTGCGGTTCGGGAGACATGGTGATGGGAGTTAAGAAAAGGGTTGGTGGGACTATGGCTGTATGTTGGAAGCGACATCTTATTGTTGTAGAACGACGAAGGAGGACAATGACTTTCAGGACAAAAGGGAGGTTTGGGCGCTTCTTACTGAGGAGAAGCGCGGTTGAATGAGGCTAGCGTGAGAATAACAGGAGGTGGTTTTTCCCACATTCACTGGCATCCTCCTCCTCCCTCGCACATTCCACGTCTAATACTGCATATCACAGGAGCATACATCACAGACAGATGTTAAATTGTACAAAAAAAGCCTTGTCCCCCACCCATCTTCAGTATCAGAGGTTGTGAATTCTGTGGTCACAATCAGTACTCATGGTCACTTCTATCACCATGAGACACACCCCATATTGTCCCACAACAAGCTCTTGGTGTTGTTATAATAATTGGGAGTCTTGTCCTTCACGGCCTCCAGGACAGTCATGAGATGTTCCCAACTGCATGCAAGTTAATGTGCTGAGCATGTCAATGCTAGAGTAACGTACATTGAGGCATAGTCCTTGGCAGAGAAGGGTGACTCTGACCCAAACACCATACTTCTCAGGACAACTTCAATCTGCAAAGTGTGAGCTTATCATAGCAATGAAAGGTATTGATTGAATGGTGCCAACACTTACTGCATTGCACACAAGGCATATCATGTTATCAGGAACCCTTCTGAACTCCTCAGATGCCATATTGACACCAAAGTTCCTCTGTCCCTGGTCAAACCATTGCTTCTTGATGATGACTGAGATGGCCTGGTGCCTGAAGACATTTTTTGAGGTGACCTTGCTAGCCTTCATGTGGAGGATACATTATGAGTCTGCAGTTCAGTATTTTTAGTAAAGCCTTGCCTGGGCATCCACAGTGTCTGCATCCCACACAAGATGAAGATCCCCAAACACATAGTTTGGGATGTCATAGTAGGTGTCCTTGACCCTGATGGTAGCCTTCTTCAGAAGCCACATGGCTGCTGAGGTCTTCTGCCTAGCTGACAAGCCAGATAAACCATAGAGCTGTTCAACCACCTTCTTGGACTTCTGCTTGAGATCCCCTCTTAGCATTGGAGCAGCTGACCATACCTACAGGAAGTCATATCTTGCAATTTAAACACCCACTATAAGCCACTCACTAATGTCTTGACTTTTCCCCTGAGATCTTCAGTATTAGGGTTGCTGTCATCTAGAAGCATATGGTAGCCAGCTTCAACTGTCGAGACTTTGTTGCCATCTTTGTCCTTGATCTTATGAGCATCTTGAATTGCAGCAATGATGAGGTCCAGGGTTGTAGGCAGCCTTGAGCCTTCAAGCACTGTGTCTGTGGTCCAAGCTGTCCTGAGGGTAATGTGCTGCCTGAGAGATTCCTGGGCCTTGTGCACAAGTGACTTGACTGCATCAGGTAATTCTCCCATCTTGGCCTGATTGTTCCAGAAACCATATCTGGCATTACCACTCTTCCCCAAGGTCTGTTTCTCATTCAGCTAGTCAGTGATGATCCATTGAGGGCAAGGGAACTCACCATAGCCCTGAGAACATTGCCTATATCAACCCAAGGCTCCAGACAAGTGACCATGCTTTCCACCTCTTCCAACTCTTGCTCTTCATCAGCCTCTCCCTCATGGCCACTGTGTATGCTCTCCTTCTCATCATCTGACCTATCATGACTGATATAGACACTTCCTCCTCCAGGAAGGATGATATAATCTTCATCTGCAACATCTTCATCTTCCAGATCTCTGATAGCAATTATTTTCCTGGGGGCCTCTAGCATTCATGGATGAGCATATTGGTATGTCTGAGTACAGAGTTCACTCTACTTACTGGCAGGCTTCTCAGGTGATCCTTGGTGGGACTGAGGGCGCTTCGCAGGGGTAGATGCAAATAAGTGAGACACCTTGCCTGGCGACAGCTTTGGCATGCATGAGGACATTGTGGTATGGGAGCAGATCAATGTTAACGTTGACAGGGCGGGAGCACACTATATAACTGGTGGCCGCACGCCCGGGCCGCCAATGTGGCAGAGTTTGAAAACTGCAGCCACATTTGTGTGGCTGCCACTGGCACTTTGCACTTCACTTACTAGTACTTGTTTGATTGGATGTATGGCTACTGTGGTATCGTACGACATACGGAAAGGCTTTGTGTGAATCAAGTCACACTGGCAATTCAGTAGCCAAATATTGTTTTGCCTTCCTCAAGCCCATCTCCTTCAATCCAAGTGTGGCCGGCACCTTCTCAATCATCCGAGTCACCGGGGGGCCACATAGCAGTGTGGCCACCCTCCCTTCAACCGGATGAAAGTGCACCTCCCTAAAAGATAGTAAATGTCAGTCTCATATCACCCGCCACGCAGTGCGACACGCGCATGATCTCTTTGTTCAGCCTGCCCTCAGAATACTACAACACAGCATCAGCCGCCTATGTAACCGAGCATTGGAAGATTGCAATGACATGACAGACCTTCCACTCTTTGTCCCTGGGCGGGTTCGACAACACATGCCAGAGGTTGAACTTGTCCGGCTTCTCGTTTGCGTACTTCTGCAACTCTTCCCGCATCAAGAAGTCGTCATACATCTTGTTACTAAGCTCGTCGTCAGCAACTTGAATACATTGACAGAGGGGTAGACATATCATCAGTACCTATCAATGAGCGAGACGACAGTCTCGTCAGTGTCGTCTGACATGACCGCGTGAATGAGCTGCCAGTGAGGCGTTAGGTTGCTCCCTCCCACGACAAGGTTGACCTGTTCGGGATGGTATGTCTGAGTATATGCGCAGCATTCCGACGTAGACCGACCTTGTTGAAGTGATATCTATCGCCGTCAATCTCGAACTTGCCATGTCCTAGGTATTTGATCCCACCGTTGGGTCCGCGGATGTCAATCTCCTAACATACGTTAACTCACTCTACCTATGGTCCCGGCATTAGGACGAAGATACTCACCGTCCTCCATGCAATCCAAGTAGTTTGTCACAGTTCCGCCAGGCGGGAACGGGCCATGGCAGGGAAGAGAGTCTCCCATCTCAGTCCCATTGATGGGATGGGTGCGGAACGGCACGGTTTACGCCCCAATCTCGCAACCGATTACCCAGGAGATGTTCAAGAATGTCAATCCGTGGTACGTTGCACCGGTCATCGCTCCATTCCCCGGATATCGTCCCCAACCCGAAGTTGTCGAGGTGTGGTCATCATTCTACAAAACGTGGACGCTTCCTGCGGAGCCGGGCATTCTCCAAATTCCTCTCCCATTCACAGAAGTCCCTATCTTGCGCTTCAGCTCCGTGCAACAGTTCTGCCCCAGTCCCGAGGACGCTTCCAAGGGTTACATGCTGGAACCCTTGTCGAGCATGAAAGCCCAGATCTACGACCTTCCATATATCTGGCCTCAGTGTCTTACCTTCCCCAGGTCTCGCCTCGACGCAGCATGGAGGCTGTTCCTCAGCGGGCCTGAGCCTGTCATCAAGTCATGGGGTTTTCGTCTCCCCGGCCCTGGAGAAGATGTAAGAGAAGATGGGTCGCAAAACCACCTTGCCCTTGCCCTTCCCAACCTTTGAGAGGTGTACACGGTGCAGAACCTTGCGGTCTCTGGAGATATCTGGAGGGAAACGGGATGTGAGACTGAGGGAAAAGGTACTGCTGATTTGCACCGTCGTCATGTACTATACACGTCCTACTTAGTGGACTTTGCGTTGGTCCGTAGACTCANTTGCACCGTCGTCATGTACTATACACGTCCTACTTAGTGGACTTTGCGTTGGTCCGTAGACTCATCTGATGTACACATATATATATATCATACCATTGCTTGAATTTTGTGCGATATATCAGACTAGCCAACCCGGGAATGTCATGAGGAAGGCTGGGCGTGGAAATGGGGCCAGCGCTAAGCTATATAAGAGGCTCTCTTTGGCGNACTAGCCAACCCGGGAATGTCATGAGGAAGGCTGGGCGTGGAAATGGGGCCAGCGCTAAGCTATATAAGAGGCTCTCTTTGGCGGCTAGGCGCTAATTTCCCCTCTCTCACGACGCTCATCCCCAGCTCTCAGCCACTCTCCATCCTCTCTTCACCATGTCTTCCCTCAACCGTGAGACCAAGTTCCTCCTTTCG
>MPVS01000334.1:0-23882 GCA_001931775.1 Fomitopsis pinicola
ACACGTACCCGCCGATTCCCAAGAACACGGTTGATGCCATCTACGGCAGTATTGGCGGTACGCACTACGACACTGTCAACAACCTCTGGATCGTCCCGTGCAACAAGGCGACCAACATCGTGTTCCAGTTTGGGTGTGTACTCTGTGAGATGTGCTTCCCTCGCTTGCTCACGCCCTTGTTCCAGCGAGATGTCCGCGCCGATCCACCCCTTGGATCTCACGACGTTCGCACAGATCAACGGTTCCCAGGTTTGTGTCAACACCTTCCGGTAAGTCGACATTCTTGTCCGGGATGCTTGGGCCCATCTGACGCCCTCGTGTAGCGCTTCTTCCTTCGCCGCAAACGGCCAGTTCGACCTCGTACTGGGTGATGCCTTCCTGAAGAACGTCTACGCTTTGTAAGTGGCTCCGTTGTAGATCGTCGCGCTTCGGCTGAGAATCCGCGATGTGGCAGCTTCAACTTCGGCGACCTCTCCGCTGAGGCTGTCCCGTACATGCAGCTGATGCCCACTACCGACATCAATGCTGCGACCCAGCAGTTCAGCACTGTCCGCGGCGCGATGTATGCCAAGGCCGCCGCTTGCGCTGCCGCGTCCTCTGCGTCGGCGTCTGCCGCCTCCGCGTACGCCGCGCTCGCCACCCCGTGCAGCAGTGGTGTTGCCACGACCACCCCGCTGAGCTCTGATGCGACCCCTACCTCGAGCGCGGACGTCTCGTCTCCCGCGGATGCTTCTTCTGTCGACCCCAGCAGCGACTCGTCGACGGATCCATCCGCCACTGCTACCTCTGATGCGCCTGATGCTACCTCGACAGACGCGTCTTCGACAGATGCCTCCGCGACCGAGACGTCGGATGCTTCTACTGCTACCCCGACCAACTCCTCGACCGATTCATCTGCGGATGCCACTGCTACCTCGACCGATGCGTCTGCGGACCCTACTGCAACGTCTACCGACTCCTCGGAGGACCCACCTGCTACCTCCACTGACTCATCCGAGGACCCATCTTCCACCTCCACGGATTCGTCGTCCGACACTTCTGCAACCTCCATGGATTCGTCGTCCGACGCGCCTGCAACTGCGACGGATTCATCTTTGAATGTGTCAGCCGCCGCGAGTGCGCCCAACTCCGCAGTTAGCTCTGCCCCCACGTCGTCAGATGGCTCGTCCTCCGGCGACGACTCCTCGTCTACCGGCTCGCTGCCCATTGGCAGGTCTGGCGGCGGCTCCTCTGGTGGCTCTTGTAGCTGCTCCTCAGATGGTTCTTCCGGTGGTTCCTCCTCCGATTGCGGCACTGGTTCGCTCGGAGTGCCTCTGCTGCCTGCGGCGTCGTACGAGTCCAGCCAAGGTGTTATGCACCAGATGAATAGCAGCCTCTTTCTTACTCTTTTATTGTTCATTCCACATTCCGTTTCTAATGAATTCATGGTGAGAACCTGTGCGAGGCTTCTGCTAGCAGCCTTGTGTTGAGCAGTGCAAGCTTTGCAGCCGTTTGTGCCGCGATCCAAAGCGGCTAGCCGCATCGCTTCACTATTGCCTCTGGTGAATACGCGCGATCCCTTGGTCATGCATCGCTTGCACTTGCGTGGCCCAATGAGGGGCAGCCTCGTGGGTGCAAGTAGTAGCGATTCTGGTGCATGCGGCAGTGGTGTGGCTGGCTGTCTATTCAGGTGTGGCCTAATAGCCGACTCCTCGATCTTGCCAAGGCCATTAGTAGCAAGATCATGCTAGTTGTTGACTCACCGCTGGCGATGCGAGATGTACCCGCCTCAGTCTCTACTCAATGCTGCACTTTTGCATCTCAGCAGCAGTTCCTCTCAAAATGCGTGTGGGCTACACTTATTCCGGCGATGCCAATGTGAGTCCCGAGCAACATTTCGCACCCCTCGTCTGAAAAACAACTGGACTAGCCTGCGCCGATCAATCCTGAAGCGGACGCCTAGAAGCTGCCTTGATACTGTTTCACAAACACGATGGTGCGGCAAGGCAGCTCGCGCGAGACCACCCGCCCGGGCAATTATAAAAGGTGTAGCATTGCTTCGTTCTACCCTAGCTCACGGCTGGCTGGTCTGCTTTCCTGGCACCGTCCCAAGCCACCCATGGCCTCATCGTCATCGTCGGCCCACCGGAAGCGCAAGGCCAAGGCTACCTCTCCCGAACCTGCTGATCCCAGTGAACTCGTCGGGCGGCTCATCGCAGAGTCTCGGAAGGTGAAGCCCCCCAAGAAGAAGGCGAAGGTGTCAGGCCTGGCGACTGGGAAGGTCTCGCTTGAAACTGCACGCCAGGAGACGAACGCAGGTTTTAGGCCCAAGGGCCAGCAGGTTCTCGCAGCGAAGGGGAAGGAGGTTGCTACGTCCAAGGGCAAGGTGCGTCTAATGTGTGTCTCTGTGGCCAACTCGTGACCATGCATTGCTTGCCAGAAATCGAAGGGTCGTGAAGGCCTGCAAGTCGGCCGCATCGTCTTGCTACCATTTGGCTTTGATGTGGGTATTTGCCTTGAGTGCTGCCGCATTATCGCTCCTGTCGATTGACCTCGCCTCGCAGTGCAACAGTGGCACAGTCGAGCTACCCAAGAAACTCACCCTGAAGAACTGTGATTGGCTTGCCCAGCGCGGGCTTGCTGCGACCACCACAGCTGACGGTGGCGAACTATGGATTGGGCTTGATACTGACTGGGCTGCTATCGACAAGCTCCTTAAAGATCTCTTCCCGGCCTATTTCTCGCACCTGGAAAGCCTCGGGATCGACGCCGACGATGATTACTACTGGCGGATGGTCAAGCAGTCAGGCCGCGAGGTCCGAGTCGCCTACTTCAAGCTCGGTGTTCGGATGTCTCATGCCGACATATGCGTGAGCGTTCTCAAGTCAACGGCTCGCTGGCAAGAGCGAGTGTGGGCCTTTGGTGAGACCCTCCATATCCTGTGAGCGTTGGCCTGACAATAATCGCAGTTACAACCATGCCTGTTCCAAATTGGCACCTGTGGGGCGATGGCGAGGGGCAAGGGTTGGGCCAAGCCCCACCTTTCTTGCTCGCTCCCAGTGCCAAGCCCTTCGACGCGAGCAGTATTGTCTACAGTGACCATGAGACGACTGCTATCGAGGATGTGGGTCTTGGTCGGCTGGACCACTCCGACTCAGATAAGGACACGGATTCGGGTGGTAAGTCACTGGTAGCAGTCGCAAGACAGGCAGAGACTCACCCACTACAGATTCTTCAGGAGGTGGCGACACCGACACATCCGAAGACGTTGCTGCAGCTCCGCAGAGAGATACTCGTGAGTGCCATCTCCTTTGGTTGATCTGGCAGCAACTCAATTCAATGCACGCAGGCAAGCTCAGCCGAACCCTCGGAGGTATCGAAGGTAGCATGGCAAGCATTCACCTAGGTGGCGAAGAATCGGATGATGAATCGGCCTCAGAGAGGAGCACTAGTGGAGCTCAATCAGGTGGGTTCGGTGCTACATGAGCGTCGCCAACAATTGACAGATTTGCTTGTAGATGCAGCCACGTGGGGCCAACCTGGTTCATCGCTAAATCCTATTGCTCTAGACGAGGCAGGCGAGGAGGCTGAAGTGGTTACTATCGACTTCAATGCTGGGCCACCCTTCACGCAAGCTGTTGCACCTTCGCAGCCTGGACCCTCGCAGCCTACTAGGCGTGCACCGTCGCGCACTCCACCCAAGGTTACCATGGAGAAGGGGGCCATCGCTCCCGACCCTTGGGGCTGCTGAGTAGCCCAATTTCTTTACTCCTGCGCTACAAACTCGCAACCCTCCCTTAGTATGGTATTCGCAACACAGCGGCCCACTTTTGCTTCACTCGCGCCGTTAATAATAGTAGTGCAGCAGCCAGCTGTTATGGATCGTACTACTACTATCCGTCACTTAATATCAATGGTATTCCCACGCTCTGTTGCTTGGACTGCGACTCGGAGCTTGCACCCACCAACTTCCTCGGACCTCCTCCTGAGCCATGCATCTTCCCCTCCTTGTGCCTCTCCAAGCAGCATCGATCGCACCCCCACCCACGCATCGCACAGCTGCACCTTGTCCCCGACCAAGTGCATCCTCCTCCCCTCGCCCCACCGCGCCAACCCCCGTGCTGACTTCCTCCCGCCCTCGCCCTCGCACCGCCGTGAGTGCCTCTTCGCGCGGCGCCACTGCTCCGCCGTGCTGCTCTTCCCATATGAGCCGCCCCGTGAGTGCTTGAACCCGCCACGCAAGGTCCTCGCTCCCCGCAAGAGTTGCTGCCACACTCGTGACGGACACAGGCGCTGCAGAACGCAAATCAACCCATACGTCCAGTTCATTGATGGGGGCAACCGGTGAGTTTTGTGCACGTCTTTCTTTGCTCCTCACTCATACGATGCAGCTGATCAGTCCATCGTCTAATTCATCGCTCCCACGGAATACATGATCCGCCCTCCACAAGCGGTGGTGTACGCGTTCCTCATCGGCGCCAGTCACGCAGCTATCCAGAGCGGCATCGTCACCGCGGCTACTCAGACGATCCTCGAGAACCTGGACCGCATACCGAACGAGGAGAATCGCACGAAAGTTGCGATCATCGTGTTCGATGTATCGCTATACTTCTTCTTGATGCCAGTGGGTGGATTTTTTCAGGAATGCAATACTCAGGTCTGACTGAGTGCGCCTAGTCGGGCACTACAGACTCATCTATGTTGGTCGTGTCTGACATCGACGACACCTTCCTACCAAACCCGACTTACCTCCTCGTCAACCTCTCGGAGGCGTGTGCGTCGTTAGAAGCTTTGCTGGGCAGGCTCGGCGACATGTTCGCGGACAACAACACGATCGGCAGCACCCTCGGGCCTGCATTGCAGGCTGGCTTCAAGCTGATGGTGCGCGGCATCTCACCTGAAGTGCGGCCACCAGAGCTCATTGCTTTGCTAGACTGCCGCACGCACAGGCCAAAACCTGCAAAGGTCGACTGGCAGCTCATGATTGTGGTCAAGAAGGAGCCCCCGGCGATCAACCTCTCGCAGCCCCTCCTGCCGCCCTCGCCGGAAGACGATCCCTTCCTCCTGTTGGGCCTGCCGCACCGCCGGAAGTCGAGGGTGAGCGCAGCACAGACGCTGCATCACGGTGTGTCCCTGGATCCGTTTGAGGATGTGTTCGATGTTGGCATGCGCGGATCTGTACGGTCCGTTAGTGGCTCCGCGTCTTCACAGTCCCGCGATACCCCGCCATTGTTGTTGAGCCTCCGCGAGCTTTCAATGAGCCTCTGCCTGAGCTCCTGATGCACTCCCCAGAGCGAGACCTTGGCTTCCGAGTCAGCGGCATGGACGAAGACGTGCATCCTGCGCCAGCGTTCGAGTTCGATGCACTCGATGCGGCAAGCGACAACTGGAGCGACGATGGTCCACCTGGCAGGGCGGCTTGGACGTGGACTCGGAGGGCGCCAGCGAGGGAGAGTATACCGGGAAAGTTGAGCTTCCCGGTGGTACAGCCTTGCGTCACTGATCACCACGCTCGGCCAGCACCACACGACTTCGCAAACCTCCTATCCCTATTTCACTATTCTGGTGTTAAGGGTCCAGGGCTTGGCACGAAGTTGGCTGCTGCAAGCATAGAGGCTCTGCCTCAATCTGATTGCGAGCTCGGCGGAGAGAGAGAGATGGGGCACTTCACCATGGTAGCTTTTTTGAGACATCTGTATGATAGTGTATCTATGTGCATTCGGAGTGTGGGTGCTGAGCAGCGAAGGCTTTCATCGCTTGGGGATGGCAACTTGTTGAGACGTATGCCCTAGTACTCCTACTCGGTGCCATCATCGGTGATGCCAGGCAGTGTGTCTGCGTCGCGGCAGATGCTCACTGTGTGGAGGTGTCGAGCAAGAACATGTCGGCCGCGGTAGACAAGACGAGACAAGATATGAAGTAAGAATCGAGGTAGTATTGAGGAAGTAGCTGCATACGAGGATACAGGCTTCTATTAGCTACACGGAGCCCATCCTAACATGCTTGAAAGAGTAAGCCTCACTAGCTTGAGCTTGCATTCAGAGGGAGAATTGACTGGCAGTATTCGAGGCAGCTCTAGCCGCCACGAGTGGGGGTTGCATTGAGCAGAGAGAATCTCGGTTGATCTCGGCCTCGTGGGGGACGCACCGACCTCACAGCCCATCCCTCCTTTTTCCCTTTGCAGCGATGTCCTCTCAGCTACCTCTGTCAACTCAAGCTGCCTCTGGGGCTCTCGTTCTCTATTCTTCATCCGGCGAAGAAGTGGCCCAGGCGCCACACCTTTGCGAAGCTAGAGATGTGAGTCTCGCTGCCTTGCATTGGGCACAATAGTGCCATGTTAACTGATCATCTTGCAGGGTACCGACAAGGTCCTGGTTTCTCTTCGTGGAGGGGAGACGCGGATGATGGTGCGATCGACTCGCTTCTGGTTTCAGGATGGGAATATGGTATTCTCGGTGAGTGGCTCCCCTATTAGTTGCCTGAATATGGTGAGAGCGATGATCGATCCTTGACAGGCCGGCACAACGCTCTACAAGCTCTACGGAGGGCTTCTCGGCAACCACTCTCCCATCTTCGCTGACATGTACTCGCTGCCGCCCGTTCCAAACAGCTATGAAGGTGCCTCGGAGTCAACGCCCGTGCACCTTGAGTTGGTTGAACCGCTCGATTTTGAGGCACTCATCGAGCTACTTTGTGGGTCGGTTCTGTAGGTTTCTTGGTGTGTGCAGCTTCAAGTGGCATACTGACCGAGTATTGCATAGCCAACCGGGGGAAAGAGCTGTGCTGTTCATTCCCACCGTCCGGCAGCTCATCGGAATTCTTGGCCTAGCAACCCGCTGGGACATGCCTCGTCCCCGCGAGTATGCGATTGACAAGCTTGGCTCTATTCCCTTGTCGGGGAACAAGGATTGGGGCCCCATCGCCAAGGCAGCATGCAGCATGAGGTTCGGTGTGGCAGCCTGGCTCGTTCCCTCATTGAAGGCAGTCCTGGCTCTCGAGCCTCGCGAGTGGGGCACTCTGCATTTTGAGCTCTTTCGGACGACCCTGGCCTCCAACGAAGTCAACATGCTTTGGCGCAGGATCGATCGGCACAGGAAAGCATTGGCATGGAGTCCTCCGACGTTCATCGCCGGATATAGTTGCCCATCTGCGACTCAATGCAGTGCTCGCTGGACGGCGACCTGGCACCAAGCACTCGGGCCAAGGCTAGTCCATCCCGATACTCCGGTGTCTGATGAAGCCCTCCTCCAGATTGTGCGCGAATCGCAGCGCGAAAGCGGGCTATGCTACCTATGCCACCTCCGTGTCACGCAGGCGATGGTAGACAGTGGTGATTGGACAAAGGAAGCGCGCATCATCGAGTCTGTGGCCCAGAGCATCCGCGAATCCTCTCGTGATACCTTCTACCGGGACGCGTAGGAGTCTACCATACTATATTGCCCGCCTAGTACCTAATCACTCTCCTGTCATTACCACTTGGCTGCGACCACTGAGAATAATTGACTGCACTTGGGAGACTTGACTCCAAAAGGCCTGTGACTTAAGGCACACAGCATCAACAAGTACGGCAGATCATATGCCATATGCACAGAGTATGGACACTTGCTTTTTTGACCCAAGCCCAGCCCATCCCGGCCGGGCGTTGAGTCTCGATGCGGTGCCACAAGCGCCTGTGCGGGGTGCCGGGCCGGTGGCGCACCGGAAAAGTTATTGAGATGGGAGCCAGCGATGGAAGACAAACAGAAAGTTATTGGGAGTGGCACGCGCAAAAGATAGATTACAGAAAGATATATTGGCCGGTAAGAACTAGAGGTATATGAGTGACCACGAGAGAAAGATATATGAAGTGTGAAACAAAGATATAGGAGAGGCGGAAAAAAAGATATATGGAATAATAAAGTATCAATCCGTACGCCATATTGAACAACCTCAAAAAGGGCCTGAGCTTCTTCAGTCGTCGCTGAGCGCTGAAACCAAGCTGAAACCCCACTGGCAGCCAGGCTCACCGGAGGTTGTCAGCCACTGACATATTTGAAAGGATCATCGCCTCATGGACTGCGCAAATGTTTTGAACCTACAACATAAGAGCTTGAAGGGAACACTTCACGTTGTGGGGTAGAGGACAACGGTTCGAGATTTGAAAGATCGCCATACTTCTATTTCTCAAGCACTGCAAAGACATGTTCATCTTTCAGTCATACGTTCAGTACAAAGGATGCCGAAGAACTCGTATCTTTGATTCGTACCTTCAGACCAAGTGACAAGGACACGCATGATTGGTGACAATTGCCACTGGCAGAAATACAGCGGCAGACATCGAGCGAAGATATGGTGAGATCTTGCGGTTTGCCTTCGATAAATTGAGAAATCTCGTCACAGAACATATAAGAAAGATCCAGGAGGAGAGTGGCATGTCGTTTGCAATCTTACTAGCGAGAGCATTGCAATATGATGGATGTTGTAAAGGTTGGGGCCGGAGAACGTCCGTACGACTGGGAGGGGCGTTTCCGTAACGCGTTCCCGAAACGCCCTTGCGGAACGTCACTGCGAAACGCCTGTCACAATCAGTCACAAAGTAGTGTGTCGTTTCGGGGCATTGTGGCTTATTGTGTCTATTGTGTTTGGATAGCACCGTGACTGAATACTTTGACTTAACAATAATTCCTCATTCAGTACTTCTCAGTCTAGCCACACGTCTCCGACATAGGTGTTGCCGTGGTAACTTGAAGTGAGGGATTAGTTGCAGAATGCCGTCTCGACCTGTCTCGGCTGAGACCTCCGGCCCGCGCTGGTGGCTAGATGGCACACCGGACGCAGGGCTAAATAATACCAGTCGGGGCATTCTGAGCCCATCGTGAGATTTGTCAATATATACAACTCTTATACCAGGAGGGAATAATGTGATCAAATTTGAACATTTCGCACAATGTTTCGGCCTGGCATACTGTGCAAGCATTGCATGATAATTGAAAAGAAGACCAACATAAATTGTCAATATACCACCACGGGGTCATTGAGAATACATAATGAGAACCGGCTGAGGATATATTGATTGGCGTCACAATGTGACCACAATGCGATTATAATGTCGCGCCACTGAGAACATGATGGTCATATTTAAATTGACTTCCAGCAGTTCCCGGTACACAATATTGGTAGATTATTGTAATTGCATCAGTACATAATGCCAATCTGAGTAATAGTGTATCCACCATGATCACCGGATCCCCTGTCAATAGCCACACAATGTTCCCCCGCGCGGGACACAGTGAGTATATTTAAATTGAGATATGCATATACGCCCACCCGTCTTCCCGCTTTCCTGCCCATTCGCCAGTGAGCATCCCCAGTCACCCACTCGTCTAAACATCTAATCGTCCACATGCTCACCTGCACGCCCGCTCGTCCCCCTGTCTGGTTGCTTGTGCGTATCTTGGTCGGCCGCCCCTGCACGCTGGGCACTCGTCCAGCGCGCTCGCAGTTGACGTCTATGCCATCGGCGGACATCTGCCCACCTGCGTGGCCACATGCCCGCTCTCCCGCCCATACACTCGCTTGCGAGCCCGTCCGTCAACGCCCGCTCACCTGTCCACCCTACCCACTCTCCTTGTGTGCGTTCTTCGGCCATGTTTGCGTGCTGGTCAGTTGCTCAGTGCGCTCGCGGTCGATGTGTGCTGCCACCGCCTGCGCGAGTTGGCCGTACCACTAGTCAGGCCTCGACGTTCGGAGGTGCATCCAATGCAGTCCTTGCTCTGACACAATGAGTTCCAAACTCAACTCGTTCAGCAGGCGTACTTACAGTGCCCGGGCCCATCGACCTCACCGCCATCGTGTACTACCCAAACAGTGGCGAGTTCATCCTGGGGAACCTATGAGTTTGAAACTCATCTCAGTCAGCAAACGTATCGAGGATGCCCCGGCCCATCGAACTTACCGCCACCGTAGCGAACGTGCTGACGAGTTATAAGTTTCTGTACCGCATCAAGGTCAGCCTAGTGTCGAGACTCGAGAGGAAGATAGCGAAGGTAGCAGTTCCGACTCGGAGAAGTCGAACGCACACCTTTGATCGATGCGGCACCAACGAGACATCGGCACAAAACCTATCTGAGTCAGCATAGTCCTTAATCTGGCTCTCAACCTATCTTAGTCAGAATCTCCTCATTAGGCATAAAACCCACTAGTTAATAACTCACCGACCTGATGGGTTCAGTTTGCTGCTCCGTCGGGTACGGACAACCTAGCGGCTCTTTCGTACGGTAGCGCGCACGAGACACGGCCGTCGACAGCGTGCCCGACGTTGGCTTCAGTGCGAAAATAGATGACTGGCATAACAAACGGTATAAGAGCACAGACTCGAGTTGAGCAACCTCACTACCCAGCTAATGGCTGCTAATCTCATTTTGTACCATTCCCTTGGATGCTTATGAGTACGCGCTGCCAAGTAGGGGAAACTCAGGACGTACCGTCACGACTCAATACGTAACGCGAGGCTTGACGACGCGGCGACCGACACCCCATTCACCACTTCGTCCATCAGTGCTTCCCGTCTCCCTCTCTCTCTTCGTCGCCCTTCCTGAAGCCTCTCGATTCCCTGGCTGATAAACTTGATCATCACCTCGGGGTGTACATGTTCGCCGACGACCTCCGGCGCTGCCGCACGCTCCCTCAGCTCCTCCACGTCTGCGGCGATGATTTGCAGAGCTTCACGCGTCAAGATGACGTGCACGTGGGCTTGTTTGCGATGTTGATCGACTGCTTGCAAGAGCGCGAGCTGCATCTCATTCTTCCGTCGTGCCTGCCGATTCCCGCCTAGGACAGTCCACAGCTCTGATAGTAATTCTCCGTGCGCCGCATTCAGGGCCACGCCTTCCCGAGAGCATATTTCGTGGATTGTAATGAGGCGTTCCTGCAGCCGTTCGAGATTGGCAGCATTCAAAGAGGCCTCGAGCAACGAGCGTTGGGTCTCCCGAGCTAACACGCCCATGGCGTCATTGAACGAGCTGAGGACCGAATCTTCAGCGAGAGGTCGAGGAGTATACAAGGATTGAAGTGCGACACGCGAAGCTGAGTCCTCGTCATGACTCCTCGCAGATTGGATGGCGTGTAGAGCGTAGTCATTGACAATCGTTATGCTGAAGGCCAATTGTAACTGTGTACACATAATCCGTAAGCCAAAGATGTTCTCACCGATCCACGGCCCCGTCAAGTTTCGCACTAAGCCTGTGGAGTCCATCGCCCGCCTTTTGCGCATCGTCCACGAATTGCAACAGCGCCCGTACGAGTGACTCGCGATTCTTGAAGTCGCTCACGCCCACGAGTGTGGCTAAGTCTCGTATGGCCATCTCCGATTGTTTGAGCATCAGGCCTATCTCACCTACACCTGTGTTCATAGCCATAATCCCACTAAATCCATCCTGCAGCTCGACTAGCCTCGCAAAGTCCGCCGTCTTTGGTTTCTTCACATCCAGTGGCGTAGGGGCGTGGCTGTTGCAAACTGCAGTGAATGGGAGTACTGGGAGGGAGCATAGCGGCGAGAGTACTGAGCGAGATCTATCGATCACGAAGCCAAGGGCAATGATCAGGACGAGTGCGAAGGTGACGAGCCCAAGTGGCTTCTTCAGCAGCCACAGAGCAGTACGCAGGATGTCGCCGACATAGCTCGTAGTAAACGACAAGACCTGTTTGGCTTGTTTGTGAGCATGAAGATCCCCGGAGACAATGCCCCCTTCGAGTCGCCCCGCCACGCCAGGTACTGATCCGGTCGACGGTCCACTCAGAATGGAGCGCGTAGTTGCCGCTTTGTTCTTGATACCTGGCTTTCTCTTCCGCGCCATGACGCGAAGCCAAGTATCACTAACCAAGGGCGTAAAGCGTTATGAATCAATTGGGCAATCTAGGCACGACTCACCGTACGAGAGCCTGGTGATGGTTGACGGAGGTGAAGGATCTGGAGGAGGAGGCGCCCGATGGTCGCACACGCTTAAGCTTAGCGCTTTGTCTCAACGCGGCAGCTGGTGCTTATACTCTGAGTTGAGGAGGAGGAGGAGGAGGGGTCCATTTCAAAGTGACGCCACACGCGCATGCCATGCGGTACATGACAGCACGCACTGAATACATGTCAAGTAGGCTTGCGTCTTCGTCATTATGACAGACGTCGAGCGCGGATTGAGCGGAACCCAGCTCCATGATACACCATCATATTAGCTCGTACAAAATACAAATATCTTGTGCAGCCACAATCTCTTTCCTTCGCACCTGCGCTCTACCCTTGCGCTCGACCAACGTATCCAATATATAAGGTGAATCAGTGGCGGGCTAGGGACTGCGGGCGCTCCCGCTAGGCCCCGCCTCAGGAGGCTCCTCGCGTTCTTTGCCTTTACTGCGACTGCTTGGTTCCCCCGCTGGAGCGCGCGGAAGTCCCAGGGTCCTAAAGAATGGTGCTTCAGATATGCTCATCTGGGGGGGGGGGAACTCTACTTACTGCAGTAGTCCTTCGTCGTGGCTGAAATCGTATGGCTCCTGGGTTGCATGAATGATGTCCTTGTCGAACTCCGAAAGCTCGCTGTACCATTTGGCATCGTACGCATTGATGGGGAGGCCCTTTACAGGACGTGCCGTGCTGTGAATACCATCGCTTAGTACGCGTCTGTGGGTTGGCGCGCCTCGCGATGGTGGGTGACCTGGAGGGTTTTTCTGTCGCTCGTACGCCGCATCCATGACATGTGCCCATCGAGAAACAGACAGCGATCTCCAGGACGGCTGTATGATGTTATACTGACCCGGTACACTTTCGTCGAGCTCGTCGGAGCTCATCCCCTCAGGCCCCAGCATACGGACCATGTCGACATGACACCGTAGCTGAGCCGATCGGGCGCAAGCCTGCAGGCGCCGCTCGTACAACTAAACAATAACCATGCTATGAGTCAGCGTGTGGCCAGTAGAACGATAGATGTGCTACATACCCCGAACTTCCTTTGACGTTGGCCATGGATAATCTTCTTCTCGAGAACGTCCTCGGGGGTAGGTTGCGCGCGCTGTTCTTTGTATTTACGGATCAGAGTACGCAGGTGAGACGTGAAAGCGGCCTTGATGCGTTTCTTGTCCTGACATTCGTATTGCCCGGTCGATACGAAATGCTCAGCAAAGACGTCCGCCACGGATTGATTCCAAGGAGAGCCAGCAGTCCCTTTCAAATGTGGCAGAAAGTTCTCAGCAGTGCAAGCCGGACCCTCTGAAGGTGACCAGGCCTTGACGACCTTATTGGACGCTATACAGCGACGGACGAACGGGGAATTGTGGTTATCGCGCTTCATGAGTATGCGTGCATAGTCACGAACATCATCCTGCCGTAGACGAGTTAGTACGTATCGAACAGCAAGTATAAGGGGTGTATACCGCTAGGCTGTTGTGTTCTTTAGGCCTGTGCTGTGTCAGCGGCCTCAGCTTCGCGGGCCCGCCCATCTTCGCGGAGTCGCCATCCGTTCCAACGCTAGAGCCGTGGCCTGGAACATCTTCACTCGGTATCGTCCCCATGCGCTGCATGACAATCTCCATGTTCCCGTCGAGTTTGTCTACTTTCTTGGAGAGTCTATCGACATCGTCTCTGCTTGCGGGTACGTACTGAACAAGTCGAAAGCTCAGTCACTAGGATGCCTGACCGTACGGTGGGAACGCTTACCACGTAACCCCCACGATGGTGAAATGCTGACGAGCTGATCGGTACAGAGTCTGCGTGGCTACCGCTCGGTTGCTCATGCTCCCCATGGTCCGGCTCCTCGCTCAGTGTCGGGTTTCGTGTTGCGTCACCGCGGCGTGCATCGCTGTCCTCCCCCTGGCTCGGTGCTGTGTCTCGAGTTGCGTCACCTCGGCGCGCATCGTTGATTTGCGACCCGCCTTCTATATTGGTAGCATGTACGTCCGCGTCCACGGCGTCTGACTTGTCGCCCGAGCCATGACCGTACACATCAGTAGACGACCCAGCAAGTCGTTCCTGTGAAATGGCATATGCCCCTTCGTTGAGACCGGTGGGAGGGGGGGAACCAGCTGGGACATCCAAAGCGGCAGAATCCCCATCCATGCGACTTGGCCCGCCGCTGTTGGTGCTGGGGCTCAAGTCCGGATCTCCTGGTGCGTGACCTACAGCGTGATTCTCGCCGTCGCCCGAGCCATGGTCGTACACATCAGCAGACGACCCGCTAGGTCCTGTGTACACATCGGCATAGGCCCCTTCGTCGAGACCGTTGGCAGGGGGGGAATCAGCAGGGACATCAAAGTCTGCCGAATCCTCATCCATGCGACTTGGCCCGCCGCTGTTGGTGCTCAGGTCCTGATCTCCTGGTGCATAACCTACAGTGTGGTCTCTCAAAGCGAGACCAGCATGCGGAAGGGTGGCTTGCTTCGTGCTGTTGCTTCTCGGCGCGGGGGAAGAGGGAGACGAGTGGCGAGTCCTTGCTTGCCCCTGCGGTGTACGCACAAGGGCGGGGTCTGAAGGCTCACGATTGGTGTTGTGCATCGGAGGATCGCCCACGCGGTGTAAAAGCGAAGCACTTCGACGTGTCGGGGACCCGGGAAATGGAGACCGACCGGAATGAACGGGATCTTGTCCTTCCACACGCCTGGCACTGGGTGGTGTAGCAGCCCTGGACATCTGGGTCTGATATGTCAGGCCATCATATAGAGCTGGCTGCCTTGCATCAGCTTCCACCTCCATGCGGTTGGAACAGGAGGCCTTGTATTGCCCGTCAGGACGCGTCTCCGACCAGTCACCATGAGTATGTGCGGGTGTATTAAAAGAGCGACCGTGACTAGCACCGTACGCCGGGAAGTCCACGCCTTGCAAGGGGTGTGTAGAAGGGCCCGGTTGTGACGTAGGGACATGAGACGAGTTTGCTAGAGAGGGTTTCATCATCGGCCTAATGGTTGGAGCTCCAGACGAGACCTCGTATTGTCCGACGTCGGGACACGCTTCCAACCGGTCACCACGAGCATCCACGGCTGTGGAAAAGGAGCGACCGTGACTAGCACCGTACGCCGGGAATTCCGCGTCTTGCAAGGGGTGTGTAGAAGGGCCCGGTTGTGATGTAGGGACATGAGACGAGTTTGCTAAAGAGGGATTCATCATCGGCCTAATGGTTGGAGCTCCAGACGAGCCCTCGTATTGTCCGTCGTCGGGACACGCTTCCGACCGGTCACCACGAGCATCCACAGCTGTGGAAAGGGAGCGACCGTGGCTAGCATCGTACATTGAGAAGTCTGCATCCTGCAAGGGGTATGTAGACGAAGGGCCTGGTTGTGACGTAGGGACAGCAAGGCGGGATGAGACAGGCTTTGTCACGAGCCTAGTGGTTGGCGCTCCAGATATCCGTTTATGAGGAATGACATGATCAGCTATAGAACGGCTCCCCTGGCTCACCGCAGGTCGAGGTTGCGACGAGCCTGACGACCTGATGAATCCGTGGTAGTAGGGAAACATCGTTGCTGAGCCCCAATCGCGATTAGTGTTTAAAAGTCCGGTCCAGTCCGGTTTTATTGCCTTTTTAGGCAAGGACCAGGACCAGGACTGGTCCCAGACCAACCCACAAAAGGGTGGGACCAGGACTGGACTGATTGGGACCAGTCCTTAGCAGTCCAGTTGCGCTCAAAGACCAGTCCAGACCTGTTGCAACTAGACATGCAGTTCTGACTGGTCCTGACTGGTCTTAACACAGTCTGAACTAGTCTTTTCCATACATTTTCATTCACTGGCTGGTAGAATAGAATTTAGGTAGTCTCATGTTGCAGTACATATACCCAAAAATGCTTGATAACCCTTGTTCTTCCTCAGTATCCAGTTTCATGACTCCAGGCTGGTAGAATAAAATTTAGGTAGTCTCATGTTGCAGTACATATACCCAAAAATGCTTGATAACCCTTGTTCTTCCTCAGTATCCGGTTTCATGACTCCTGATGTCTCTTTCTAGACTCAAATACATGAAGCACACAGTACCTGCTGTGGGAGTACATGGTTTCTTTGTAGACATAATTCTAGAACACTCACAATTCATACTTAAAGTATCTCTTTGCATGCCATTATTGTGGATGTAACAGCATTATGCCTCATTTATATGTCTTCAGAGCCATGTGTGCTTGGATATATTGGATTTGACATAGGACTGGTTGCAGCTGGTCCCAACCAGTCCTTGGTCAGTCCTTACAGAATCCCCCAACCATCAGGGACTGGGACTGGACCACTTAGGACTGGTCCCTCTTGCACCAGTCCAGTCCAGTCCTTCCAAGGTCAGTCCTGGTCCAGTCCCAGTTCTTTTTCAGTCTTTGGACTGGACTTTCAAACACTAATCGCGATGACCGCCCTGCCGAGACATGCGACCTTGCGCGGCAGACTGGACCCCATCCATAAAGTGCCGTGTAACATGCACCCCGGGTGCTTGCGTGTGGCGTAACCCTGCAGGCAGCGTGAGTCCAACTTGTAGTTCCGATGACTGAACACCAGAGGAGGCTCTCGGGGTTCCAAGCGGCGGTTGGGAAGTGGCTTCCGGCGGGGAAAGATGCCGAGCAGACTCCGGTACTTCCTGCCTGGGTTCGTGCCGCGCAGCAGACATCGACGGGACTTGATTGCTCTGTGAACTCCCAGTCATTGTACCAGGGGGTGGTGCAGATGAGATTGACGCGGAACCAGCAAACAGATGAAGACCTTGTGCCTTCGGCAGAGTCACTCGACTTCCGTGTTGCGGGAGAGACCTTACTCGCGAAGACAAAGGACGAATGGGTTCGGTGGGGCGCATCTCGTCGATGTCTACACGCCCTCTCGTGGCAGCGTGCAGAGGGTGCTGCATCTGCTGCTGTGCTACCGCAGTGGATGTGATGGTATGTTCCACCTCCGGGGTTGCGAAACGTAGAGGAGGCAGAGTCAAGTCTGAGCGGCCCGCCACCAACAGATGGGTGATGGTGGGATTCTTCGAAGAGAGATCGCTGGGGTTAAGGTGAAACTGAGCCAACGAAAGTCCTGTATATCCGTTCCGAGTGGCCGAGGGTACAGGCGGTGGTCCGAGCGGAGAGAGTGACTGCCCCCGGTGACCGATGTATTCGCCCGGTTCGTCATCCACACTTGTAGCCGCGGCAGTCGATTCTTTAGGCAGGGAGGGAGATGCCGCCGAGTCGTCTTCCACTGAGGCAGCCATCGACGCGAGAAGGTGCGAGGCCTGACCATGGATAGGTAGCGGCATCGCGAGGCAGACGTGCGTTATGGGTACCGCTGAAGGTTCGCTTGTGCTACCTTCTCCAGGTAGATCACCCTCTCGTACGCTAGGTACGCCTTCGACTTCCTGCTCAATGGAAGGCAGTGAACTGTGGACAATATCTCCTAGTGCGTGCTGAGGGCTTGACGCTGGCGACATCATCCCGGTGGATAGGCCATGTACATTCACCAAAACGGACTGGCCACGCAGCGAGGGCACGTCCTGAACGATCTCCTGGGCCGAACGGCTCGGGGCAGCTTCGGTTACTGACGGACAAACTGGAACAAAACCAGGAAGGATGACATCGCGCACACTATCCGTGCGCAGATCCTACGCGAGAAAGAATTAGTGCCATCATCAGCAGGAATTGTGCACTCGCGTTGCACCTGCTCGAACTCTTGCCCTCCGACAACGTTGCCTGCCCTGGATATGGGTTCGGTTGAGTGAGGCCCAGGTGGGGGCGGGGCAGGATGGGTCCGGCGGTCTTCTGAGCATTCAGGTGAGTCCTAATAAAGAATAGCCTTAGGACGTGTTTCAGGAAATATTTCTGTGCCGTACCAGGGTAACGCTCTGGCCTTCGGTCACTTGGGACACTACGCCGTCGGCTGGATCTTCTTGGGTAGGGTACGCAGGCGTACCGACGGCGATAGCACCGCTTCGCTGGATGGGAGTGTCGTCATGCTGTTACTCCGGTTTCAACAACAAAACACCACTCGACGTACCAGTACGCTGTCTACTGGTTCTGCCGCAAATTCCTCCTTTCTAGAACCAGAAGTATCGATGCGTGGAGGTGACTCATGTCGTTGCTTTGAACCTGCAGTCTGCGATGTTGACAGCGATTGCACGGATGACGTTAAGAGCTCGTCGCCTATATTGGCAGACTCTGTCGACAATGGAACCTCGAGGTCACCGACACCCACACACTGGGACGGTTACAATTGGTTGATTGAACGCACGACTATTGGTGCGAAGATACATACCTCAGAGCTTGATGTTGCTCGGGCAACACCGTGGTACGAGGTAGCCTCTCTAGAAAGAGCAGTCGATGCTTGTTCGAGTTCGATGTAACCACGGGGCGTGCGACCATCGTTCAGCGCCTGCCGCTCTACGCTTCTAGCCCACATAGACTGCGTCCCCGCGCACTGCACCGCCGTAGACCGCGCCGCCGTAGACTGAGCCTCCGCCTCGGTAGACTGCGCCTCCGCCTCGGTAGACTGCGTAGACTGAGCCGCCGTAGCCTGAGCCGCCGTAGCCTGAGCCGCCGTAGCCTGAGCCGCCGTAGACTGAGCCGCCGCAGGTTTAGCGGCCGTAGACTGCGTCTCCGGGAACTGCGCCTCTGGGAACTGCGGCTCCGCCGCTTGCGCCTCCGTAGCCTGAGCCGCCGTAGACTGGGCCGCCGTAGGTTTAGCGGCCGTAGACTGCGTCTCCGGGAACTGCGCCTCTGGGAACTGCGGCTCCGCCGCTTGCGCCTCCGTAGCCTGAGCCGCCGTAGACTGGGCCGCCGTAGGTTTAGCGGCCGTAGACTGCGTCTCCGGGAACTGCGCCTCTGGGAACTGCGGCTCCGCCGCTTGCGCCTCCGTAGCCTGAGCCGCCGTAGACTGGGCCGCCGTAGGTTTAGCGGCCGCAGACTGCGTCTCCGGGAACTGCGCCTCTGGGAACTGCGGCTCCGCCGCTTGCGCCTCCGTAGCCTGAGCCGCCGTAGACTGGGCCGCCGTAGGTTTAGCGGCCGCAGACTGCGTCTCCGGGAACTGCGCCTCTGGGAACTGCGGCTCCGCCGCTTGCGCCTCCGTAGCCTGGGCCGCCGTAGACTGGGCCGCCGTAGGTTTAGCGGCCGTAGACTGCGTCTCCGGGAACTTGGTCTCCAGCATGGCGCCGGACGCCGCGGTCCACGTATCTAGAACATCTGAATAGGCTAGCATAGTCGAGGACCATTCAACGAGGTCCGCGTGAGAGACGTCCAGTCCTCCTGGGGATGTCGGAGCAGCATCGTCATCGTGAGTCGGTTGGTCGGCATTCATGGGTGAGATCACTTGACGACGAGGTAACGTAGTGGGCGTCGCAGACTCGGCACCACCACGAGGTCCAGTATGGATCCTCCGGTCCTTTGTCTGATTCTCGACGAACTTCCCGAGATCCCGGTCGCGTTCGCTAGTCGATGACATTGCTCCGGCGAGCTCTGGCTCTCTCTCCCCAATTCCAGACAGTTGGGCGCTGCCAGCAATGAACTCACCATCGTGAACCAGACTCAGAGGATCGTCTTGCACCAGCGCGTTTTCCACCTCCGCAATACTCCCATCTACAAAGCGAGATGATTAGATGTCGGCGGGTCGTAACCTTGCAGCCCTTTACCTGTAGAACCTTCGGATGGATCACCTTCTTCGCTACAGGTTGATAGCGGCTCGACGTGGTGACTTGATGAACTGCCCACTACGTTGTGAGGGGTTCCGTACTGAGGCATCGGATTGAACCCTGGGATAGGTGATTTGACACGACGCCTCTTGTTCGGAGGTTGGGAGTCCGGAGGTTGGGAGTTCGGAGGTTGGGAGTTCGGAGGTTGGGAGTTCGGAGGTGGGGTAGAGTCTTGCTCGTCTATCATCGATACATGAATGAGTCCTAGAGTTAGCCTCAACGCCGAAATGATACACACCCACAAGCATAGCCTCAATTTCTAGGGCATCATCCTCGTTATCGTCGGTTGCGTGGATGCCACTGGGTTGTATGAACACCTCCCTCTCCTCTTCTGCTTCATCCTCCCTTCTCCTTTTTGGGACCCGGTTGTAGTGGCGCATATCACCTAGAGGAAAGAATGGCGACATGTGATACCAATGTACATCTACGCGGGTTGAGACATACCAGGACACTCCGCAGTCGGTTGGATGTCGCCAATAGGCATAGCATGTGCGCCCGAATTATCTTGTGTGGCTACAGCCAGCTGTGCTTCATCTGGTAAGGGGTAAGGGGGTCATCGAACACTCCCCAATATGCCAGCTGGAATCCCCTCACCTCCCCGAGTTACTGGTGAAGTTTCATCTGCGATGCTCTTCATGCCAGCCAGAGTTCACCGTATATGACCTGTAGATAGAGCGCATGAGATCGCAGGTGCGAGCGGCAGCTCTCAGAAACATACCCTTGATACCGAGGTGCATTGTGTATGGAGTGCAGGGTACACGCCATTGATTGATGTTCCGGGCCTCCATTGTTGTGTCCTGGAGCTTTCGATCGCCAACGAGTATGGTTTAGCTCATGCCGAGTTGCAATGTAGTGCAAGCCCCCGTGTTCATTTGCAGGAACTGGGAGCTCGTCAGCCCGAAGTTGTCGCGCAGCCGTCGTCAGCGACCATTCCGCACAATCGGGCTTGCTCTGCGGGTCCGCGTTTCGTTCAAAGATTGCCGGTTGTGAGTAATGCGAATGTCGAGTCGTACGGCTGTATGCCGACTTGGAAAGTAGGTTCTCTCGCGAGAGCGAGCCACAAACTCGACGAATTCTATGAGTGTGCCGCTCGATTAGGCGCCAGCTAGATCTGGGAACCATTCTCATGCCAAGGCGGTTGCAACACACTCGCTTGACGCACACGAGACCACACTTAAGCTTGAGCTTGCTATTTGTCGTTGCTGTGAAGTTGAGGGATCGGATCGGTTGTGATTTGCAAGTCGAAAGTGAACTGAATGGAGACGCGAAGATTGGGATCATAGCACTGGCAGCGCTAGGTTGCATGACGATGATCCGGAAAACGTCGTCAAAATCTTCAGCAGCGAGAACGCACCGCTACTTGCGAAGGCTTGCTAGATACAAGAGAGTGGTGATATTGAAGAGACAGTACATAGCTAGTCTGATCTGAAGTGCGGTGCGTGCTGACGGTTCGACGTCGCAGGCATTCCGGTTCATCTACGCTTATCACCTCCTTGCTGTCACCTCCCCGCTTCGTTGCCCTTCTTGCGGTCCTAACTCGGCGCATCCCCACTTAACGCAACACCGATTCACCCAGCTTTGCGTTCACCTCTGCGAGCAACGAGATGGCCTGATAAAGATCAGCTTGGATGCATGCGAGTTGGCATTGAAGCTTCTCGACATCCTAGCGACGTACAATGAGCGGGGAAGTACCGAATTAATGCGCGCTACGCACCGCAGGCTTCATACCAACTCTAGGGTTGTGTGGCGTGTGGCCCGTCATCTGGCCGTTGGTCTCACGCCCGGGGTGGACCGGAGCGGTGCTTGTGGCAACATCACTATCGACATCCATGCAGGCCTCTGATGGCGTGGATGGGTTCCTGGGTGCTTATGGGTATCAAGACCTATGCAAGATGGGGCAACTCACTCGCGGCTTTCAAAGGCTCCATTACTTCGTAGACGCTTGACAGGGCGCACCTCCGTTTCAGGACAGTCGGTCGCGGGACTAGGACCAACCGTAGGGGCGGACTGGTCGCCGCAGCGCATGCGTTTGTTTACAGGCGAAACTTGGGATCTGACACGCTGGCAAGGTTAGCTAGCGTGTCCTGTTGAAGCCGTCATACACCTACGTTGGTGACATCCTTGAGTCAACCGCACTGATATGGACGGCTCGAGACGGCTTCGTAAATCGATGTTTATAAGGGATTTTTCGAAAGCAATCCAATCTAGGATGTCTCATTGTTCTGAGAGAGAGACGAAGGGCGTCAGGAGCGTGGGAGACAAATGCATTATTGTAGAGTGATTGGACTCATAGTAGAGCAATAATAGACGTCCCTTTCATCAGTGGGGGTCGTGGTAGGCAGATGGTTCATCTTCGCGTGAGCAGAGGGCTCCTCAGTGGTAGAAAACCCAATGGATGGATGGGTTAGAGAGTTAGAGAGTTAGCCTTCGAAGGGAACTGAGGGTGTCCGGTCCCGTCGTCTTCCTCGTCTTCCTCCTCGTCTTGCGGCCTCTCGTCCCTCGCCATCCGCGGATGCGGGGGTCTCCTGTCTTCCTGAATTTGTATGCCACCATTTCGCTCGATGAACTTCGATCTTCGCTGCCACACTGCCGAGGATTGTCAATACGTCGATTGGCGCGCTCGCGAACGTAGGAGATGTCGGGAGGGCTTGTACCTCGGGCGGGCTTGGAGGTGTCTTCGTCACCGGAAGGGTGCACGGCATGAGCAGTCATGATCATCGAGTCGTCGGAGTCGCTCGGATAAACCCGCGGCCACGTGCTTTACAATATGTGTTCGTTACAGGAACCCATCGGCGCTCGTCGTCGACGTCAAAACCTCCATCCTCCAATCGAACTGATGGTCCTTGACACACTGCCTTACCGAATTGTCGTTCTGGGAGGTGCGTAGCTCTCTGTCATATGGACACGAAAGAACTATCCCTATCGCTGTGTTTATCAGGCTGTGGGGCTGGGAAGACTGCGCTGCTAAACCGGTTATGTCACAACACATTCTGCCATATGTATATGCCCACCGTACAGGACGGCGAGTATAGCCAGTTTCTTTTACGCCTAAGACTGACTCGAGGCCACTTAGACATCTACAGACATAGTCTCCATATTGGCGAATCGGTTGTACAGGTTAGTGCCACCTAAACGCTCATGCTCGCATGTGTCTACATTCAGCACGCAGCTGGAGCTGGTAGACTGTAAGGGGATTGACAACACTAAAATCCTGGAGAGTTATGATCTTGAAGTCAGTCGCCTTCATTACAAAGTTGTTGCAGACTACTGAGCCCCGGATTGACTAGAATGCACACGGCTTCCTCGTCGTCTTCGAGTACGGTGCCCCATCATGACCGCCGGCGATAACTCATTGCCAATTTCAGTCTTACCTCTGCGGAGTCTCTGAAAGATGCAGAGCATATTTGGGACTACATTCATGCCACGAGGGGGTCGCAAACAGTCTGTAACTCCCCTTCCTTAGCACGTCTGACGATGATTCTGAATATTGTAGGATATGCCGATTGCGGTCGTCGCAACAAAAGAAGACCTCGTGCGTAACGTCCGCTTTACAGATGAGCTCAGCTATCGCTGACCTTCTTGTGTAGCAGCTTGAGCGAGTCGTTTCTCGAGAGACCGTCCAGCGATATGTACACATGTGGCAGCAAGCCATATCAGAGACATCCGCCAAACGTAGTTGGGGTGTTTCAAATGCAGTCACAGACCTCATCAGGAAAAACCTATTTACCTTGCCAAGGCCTCAATGGCCTTTACCTCATTTTATGTACCATGAAAGTCAACAATGACCTTGAATGGCATAGGTCCCTTCAAAAGGTAAGTCCAAGTAGTCAGAACCATGGCAAGCAGCTGGAATTTTGTTTTAGTATTCAGCTGGCCATTTTATGCATGAAATAAACTCATGTTCAGTTGAGTGGCTCTGCCCTCTCCTCTCCCATGGTCATTACATGTAAATCAATTCTTTGAAAATGAGATTGTTTCAACACATAAATGGCATCCTATGCCATGTTCAAACCCTTCAGTGCCTTGCATATATCACTGGTTCCCTCTCTGCTTGCCACTTTTTCTGTGATTGCCATGAATAGAAATGTGCATTTTCTACTACTAATACAGGAAAGAAATGATACATCCACTGTCCAGCAACAACGAAGAACGACTGAGACGACCGAGACGACCAAAACGACCACCGCGCTACAAACCCAAACCAGTCAAACCATACATGGAAATGCACTCCTATTCGTGGTTGATAGTAGCAAGCGTAAG
>MPVS01000335.1:0-23776 GCA_001931775.1 Fomitopsis pinicola
ATTCCTTTTTCGTCTTTTTCTATTTCTAAATCGGGAGTGCATCAAAAGGCGGTGGCGGGCCTCTAACGGCTGGCTTGCGAGTCTAGTGTTACGCCTACGTCATGCGCGGGTTCCTTAGACGTTCAGTACAAGCGCCCAAAGGATCCTGGTCAGCCTGAGTACTAGTGCTACCGTTACAGTCGCTCCTGACAATCAGTCTTAGCTCTGTCGACCTACGGTTGCCCGCTAGTCCGAGGTTAAACGCCTCGCGCCACCGACCTCAGCCACATAGTGTCTGGCGACGACCTCCGGATTCGTCGATGCCTAGGTCGCTCAGTATCTACCGCACATGCTCAGCGACTTGATTTTCATGTTCTATAGCTCAATACTGGTCTGCATGAGGTGTCTGCCGGCCGATACAAAATTCCAGCATCCCGATTTCCAGGATCGAAGGCCGGTCGCGTTAGGCGCCCGTCCAGCTGGCGCGGAATGGCTCGCAATGTTCGAATCGGACTGGGACTGGCCTGGTTGGGCATACTGTCGGCATGTGTAGTGGGTAGTGAGTACTTGAGTGACGAAAAGATTGGTTTCCTAATGTATGAGATGCCCAGATGCTCGGCACACTCATGGACACCTGCCAGGGTTGATTTTACATCTCTATTTCATTAGGAAAAACCCGCCAGAACGATATATGTGTGATATATGAATACTGTACTTACATGTGAATTCACTTGTTACATGCAGATATCGGAGGAGTAAAATATGACACAACTCGATATACCCCCGAGTAGACGCTTGTAGGTACACTCTCGGACTGCACTTCGTCGTCGTCCTCCACAAGGCTTACAGGCTTCCTATGTATCGCTCCTCTCCTGAACGGAAACATCCTGCATGCCACGGGGTTGCAGCAAGTCAAAAATGTCTGCCCTTAACTTGCCAGCTCGCAAGGAGTCCACAGTGCTACCCCTCGGTACATCGGTCGCCGTCTCTCCCTCAAGGCCTCAGTCACGGTCTTCAACTCTTCCTTCCTCATAAATGCAAGACTAGGACCCGCGCTGCAGTATCCGCTGCTTCCCCTGTCCGTCATGGGCTCGCCCCCAGGTGGGGCTGTCTCATAGCTGCTCGTACTAGACGGATGTGGGTGCTGTGCGTGATGTTCGCTTGAACATCGCCTCACGACCCCCGCATTCGTTCGGATCAGACATCCATTCAGCAAAGTTGGCCTTAGAGCAGCTGGTGCAGGAGAGCTGGCAGTGATCTGTTACTTCTGTCTGGTATGTGATAGTGCGACTTGTGGCTTTCGGAGCTCAAACACACCGTTCGACCGTTGTGAACACGGAGTATGCGCGCGGGCACAGTGTCAACATGACTACGACCCGTGAGGTGCGAGCTGCGCTAGTGTATATTGTTTTTTTGCCCTTCTCACACTTTTCGGGTCGTTATACAGGCTTATCATCGCTCCACCGTCCTAAAACACTTTCAGTCGCTAGTGTCGTCGTGAGTAATTTGCCCGTTGTTCCTCTGCACAGTATGTCTGTCCCTCATCCAGTCATTATCATAGTTGTCGACGGCGGTGCGCGCACTGCCGCCTCCGGGCAGCTCCGACTTGCAATTTGCATAGCCTTTCACGCTCGTGGACATCCTCAGCGCGGCGGATGCGGGGGCGTTTGGTGGCGACCCGGACACAACTACGGCGTCATATACATCGAGTCACCGAAAGCCGAGTTCGTCGACGGGCACGACAACGCCAGGCAATGAAGTGAAGCAGATGGTGTTAGACGACCTCGTGCCCACGATCCTGCGCAAACGCTCGCGCTCGCGGTCATCCGTGCGCTCGCGGTCATCCATCTCAACAGGAGCGACGCGGGGATCCTGACGAGCCGCCGTGACTCAGCGCAGTCATTCGCATACGGCACCCGCCTACTCTGGGTTTCGGCATCATGGATCTCTTTGAGGCTTTTCCCTGTCCTCATCGCATCGCTGTTGTAGCTAAACTATCGACCCCGTCACCTCGTGTAGCCATCATTGTTTTAGCATACATAGTACTTCATGATGAATCCCCGGTCATGATAAAGAATCTATGCTGTTTCTCCTGAAAGTGAACGAGATTGATTTGTAGCAGTGGACCCGAAGCGGGTCCCTCTAGGTTACCAGCTTACGAAGATACATAAGCTGCCAGTATAATATATACATGTTATAGGGAGCTTACATATCAGCTTCGACGCGCATACAAGAAATTCCTACCGCTTTAAGTGAATACAGATGTTATAACGCTTTCACATGTTACATGCACATACAAGCTGTCTATATTGACATATCAAATGAGCGGGAATTTCGTGATGAACTTGGTCTGAATAGTAGTTGCGGCGATCTCATTGTATACGAGAGATAATAAGTAATTTTAGATCAAGACAGCACGGTAGGTTGATAGAATCAAAACATATATATCACAGTGTGGCTGTATGAATACGTCTCGTCTGCTACACTCGGCTTCGGAGTATGGAGACTCGGTCACTCGGATGTGCAAGGTACAGTCTATGAGTTGTATAAGTCAGAAGAACCTACTTTGCATGCCATCTACCAACCACCACCTCATATCCCTATAGCTCGCATTCCCGTATTCCAATCGTATGTACCATCCCGTACCATATCCTGGGGAAATCGCAAGCCCAGCTGGACGGGCGCCTAACGCGACCGGCCTTCGATCCTGGAAATCGGGATGCTGGAATTTTGTATCGGCCGGCAGACACCTCATGCAGACCAGTATTGAGCTATAGAACATGAAAATCAAGTCGCTGAGCATGTGCGGTAGATACTGAGCGACCTAGGCATCGACGAATCCGGAGGTCGTCGCCAGACACTATGTGGCTGAGGTCGGTGGCGCGAGGCGTTTAACCTCGGACTAGCGGGCAACCGTAGGTCGACAGAGCTAAGACTGATTGTCAGGAGCGACTGTAACGGTAGCACTAGTACTCAGGCTGACCAGGATCCTTTGGGCGCTTGTACTGAACGTCTAAGGAACCCGCGCATGACGTAGGCGTAACACTAGACTCGCAAGCCAGCCGTTAGAGGCCCGCCACCGCCTTTTGATGCACTCCCGATTTAGAAATAGAAAAAGACGAAAAAGGAATCGGAGTGCAAAAAGGCGGTAAGGGCCTCTAACGACTGGTAGAATTGGGCGCCGTTTACCCCAGTGCCCCCGTGGGAACGGGGACTTAGTGCAATCGCGAGCCATGCTCTCAAGGTTATGACTACACGCATTCGAGCTCGCGCGCATAGACCATAGGTGAGTGCCGAATCTGACTCATACGGCCCAACTGATTGTGCTCGCCAGTCAGTGGAAGTATAGCATTGACGGGAATTCATACCGCTCTTGTCCTGGTCATCCGCCGCCTCTCCCCGCGGCGCCTTGCCCTCGCTCTCGCCCGCCTCCGCCTCCGCGCCCTCGACCTCGCCCTAACCCTCGCCCGCTGCTCATCTGCAGGAAGTTCTCCGTTGTCAGCTGCGTGGCAAAAACATTGCTATGACCCGAAGACGGCTGGGCCGCGAATGCGCCGTGAAGGTCATGGCCAGTTGATTGAGCCTGGTGAATCGAATATGGTGAGTGTGCGCTTTGTGGTGCATATGTGTGTGGCTACCACAGGTGAGCACACGTACTCAAGAACTGGCTCGTGAACCCTACAGGCAAGGAGGAGTCGTGGGTGGAGGTCGACCGTCGATCTGATGCAGGAGCATATGAATTATTGGATCAAGGTAAGTACTGTTGACGTGCCTGCCCCCGGACGTTATCTCACCGAACCCACAAGACTATTTACAAACCGCACGGCACGAATGCGTCATGGGAATGGCTGGCGATGGTCTCGACATGTATTGATGTGTTCCGTCGCCTCTCAACGCACCTGAACACAGCCCTCACAGCCCTCGGTGCCAAACAAGGTTCAAAGCACACGAGTCCAAGCCTTGAGCGGGATATGTCCATTCTCATGCGATCACTGCGTCAGCATGAGGTGTACGGGCTTCAACTTGGCCGCGAGATTGAAGACGAGAAAGCCGTTGTGCCCGATTCATACACTGTTGGCCTGGAGGGAAGGCCCACTCACAGACTTCAACCGCGAATTCGGCAAGCTACAAGCCCGATGTCGAACCGTCCCCCTCGTTGGTGGATTGTACCCTGGGGTTGGAACCCTGGCAGCTGAAGTCCACAGCCCGAGTGCCGAGGTACCCTCTGGTGACATTGTCACAGACACAAACCCCTCGACCCCCAAGCATGGCCTGCATCAATCCAACGAGCAGCCAAATGTCGCCGGCTCGGAGCATGGTGAAGCCTCGAGCTCTGATGAAGGGACCGAGAGCGGTGACGAAGAGACACGCAATGATGAGCCCTTGGAGCGTATGTTCTCGTTGGATTTGCCGCGCGACGTAGCACTCGATCCTGATCATGTAGATGACTTCGAATTCGGTGTCTAATGACATTGTCTCTATGTTCCATGTACGGATAGCCACTCATACCACTCCATTCCTCAAGCAACAAACACGCGATTTCGCTAAGTCCCCGTTCCCACGGGGGCACTGGGGTAAACGGCGCCCAATTCGCCCAGCCGTTCTGGCGAACGTGAGGAGTGCTGCGACTGAGTTTGAATTTTGATCGCCAGAACGGATGGGAACGAGCCTAGCGTAACACATGTGGGAGAGATTCAAGGCAGAATGCGGGGAAAGCCATAGGCCTGTCGATCGGCCTCGAGCACTAGTTCCGCCGTATATGCCTGGTCCTCTGGCCTTGTGACTACGCGGCGTCGAGAGAACACCTCAAGCAGCCTGTCCCTGACTCCAAGCCTATACAATGCCAGTGGGAACCACAGTGAGCTGCCCGAGGACCTATCACCCTCCCTTCAGTTGCGCGTACGATGGCCTGCCAACCCGAGATCATCACCTTCGCATTCTCCGAAAACAACCCTTGCAAGACGACGATCACCAACGCTGTGGGGGAGGTGCTCTACATCACGTACACCGAGACAGGCTAGAAAGCATCGACGACGCGCGTCTTTGACGGCACCTCCGACACTGTCGTCGCAGAGCTCCAATGGTCCGACACCGGGCTCATCATTAACCAAGTCACGCTGCGGGGGGAGAAGAAGCTCGCGATACACGAGTGGATGAGCAAGAGCAAGCTTTCGTTTGTTGAGTAAGTGCCCGAATTGGCTGAAGTGTGAGCGCGGGAGATGGACGGAGGTGCAGCAGTGCATCGTTCAAAGACGACAACGGGCGGCAGTATAATTGGAAAGGTCTCTCGGCAGGGCGTGCATTGGAAGTGAGCCTAATCTTCCTGCCAGTAATTCACACTTACCTAAGCCGCATATAGCTCTACACCAAGGACGACGGGTACAAGCAACCCATCGCCGGATTTCACAAACCCGTGCTGGACAAGAACGCAAGCCCGCCGAGGAAGGGCCCGGCGACATTGCGTCTTGTCCCACGTGCGGATGAGATCCGGGAGTTGCTGGTCTGTTCATTCTTGTTCCTCGAGATTGAAAGACGGGCAAAGGAAAACGGCTTCGGGGACTCGAGGGCTCGTATGATCGGTGGACAGTTCGCTATGGTATCCTAGCTATATCACGCAGCTGTGAGAAACGAGTAGAAAGAGAGACGTGGACCAGAACACTGGCATCTGTTCCGCGAGCTCCGCGACGAATGCAAACACCCATGCGTGCCTCCGCTGGGTAGGTAGTTGGGCAATGGTTTAGTCCAGTCGTCTGCGACACTTGAGCAAGGAAATACATTCGCCGGCTTGAAAATGACAGGGTTGCAAAAAGGTGGACACGTCCTATTGAGCACTCTGGGCACTAGCTAGTGCTGCATTGGTTCGGGACCTTTTCCTCCGTTATTCTTCTTCGCGAGTTCGTTTCTGCGGACCACCGTCATCCTATGTACTCACAGAGCAGAGATAGGGACACACCTCAGCTGCACGCTGAAGTCATCCTCGATGTCATCGTCATCCCAGTTGTCCTCCCAAAGCTTATCCCCGCCGCTCTTTGCTGCGCCTGGTGGCGCACCACCCAGATGTGCCAGGTCTGTCTGAGAGTCATCCCAGTCTAGCATTTTGATTAAAACAATCAGTGTTTGAGGTCTTCGTCATGACTTGGTCTACGCACCTGCGACGGTGAACTCCTCGAATTCATCGTCCTCCTCAAGCATGCCCAGGTGGGGCACAGTGTGCTCGCCCTTTGAGGGCTGACCTTCCTTCGTTTCCGGGGCCTTGGAAGACGACGATGCCGCTGCAGACATGGTGCTGTAGTGTGTCGAAGGGGATTAGGATGACTTAGGCAAATGGACGGCTGGCTTGAGGAGCCCGACGCGTGGACGGGACGCGTCAGACGATCCGTGAGAACCTGGTCATGTGTGAAGCCATGGTCGCCCCCAAGACGCGTCTGTGGCTGGCCGCCGGCGCCGCTGGCTCTTCCTCCTCCCTCCACGGCACCCCGTTGTAGCCTTTGCAGTGCAACCGTATTGAATCGCTATCCTGTCGAACATGGTTAAGGATAGAACAGAAGTGAAGAAGCCTCGAACCAAATCTCAAATTCCCCGAGCTCCGAAGAGCACCTCAGAATCCAAGTCGCAACCCGCTGAATCTCACCCAGATGACACCACCATTGACCAGAGCGAGTACATACGGGAGTCATTGTCTAACCTCGGTGCGCCGAGAATATCTCCGGAAGAGATGCGTAGACTATGTAAAGGACCGCTTGGCGATGCTCTCTTCTTCATGGCCGAACATATGCAGGGGAGGGCGGAAGTCAACAAAGTGCGAGCTACAATCCAGCAGTACGTCATCTTCACTCACTTTATTATATACCATATAAATATATTTGCGATGTAGAGCACGGGAAGCGGGTACCTCCAGTCGAGTTGCCGGCAACGGTCAACCGACCGAGTATGTGAAAGCAAAGCATGCAGCGGCGCGACTGAAGGCAGCGAAGACCGAGTTCAGTGATGCGGAAAACCAGCTCAACAGTAGACTCGAAGCTATCTCGAAGTCACGTATGTACTGTCAGAAATACAATGCAACGTTCATTTGTCAACCCTCTACAGAGCGTGAGGCGGCTCAGCTGCAGGATGCGCTAGACAGCAAGAGGAGGGTCCTTATGCTAATGCAAGTGCTGGAAGAGAAAGAAACGTTTCGAATGTTCAGGGTCAAGGAGGTCGATCGGCTACTGGGTCAACTCCAGTGAGCATTGCACAGCTTGTCCGATTGTGGAGTCTGTTAGGACCTCAGCACTGGTTATCTAGGATAGATCCAGTGAATGCAGTGCGTTCCGTGGTTTCCTTTCCCGCTCAATCGCAATGTTCAACGGCTGCGTCAAACCTAGATTGATCGACCAACTGTTCCCTCCGAAGGCACATCGAATATCAAGGGAAAACAACCCACGAGGCAGTTACGAGCCGACCACACGCAAGATGTCCTTGCTGTATGTCGCACAACGAATCAATGGCGCATGCAGTGCGGACGCTGATGATACCAGGCTCTCCAAGCATATCACATACGCCTCTCCCGGACAGAGTCGTCGGACGGCCAGCGCCATAGCGCTGAGGCGCGACGAAGAGCCAGCGAAGCCCGCTTGCGCGCTGCGTTAGGAGAAAGTAATGCCGATCTGTTGTGAGTTCCGTTTGCCATTCGCTGCCCTTCCCAATTGGATCGACGCTCCATGCTCATCACGGACCATCCAGTGAGAGCTGCCAGAGGATCGCTCGTAGTCGGGCTGCACGGGACCTGCAGTACGAGTCACCGCTTCCACCACCGAGTCGGCAGTCAAGTGACGCTGACGATGCGGACCTGAGCGAGATGCACGCGCGCGTCGTAGGTCTTCCAACCTCATTTGATGATCCCTGAGTGACACGCTCGCTATGCGCAGACCGAGAAAGAGAGGAATCTCCAACGCCTGCTCGACGAGGTTGCAGACCTCGAGAAGGCTTGTACTCAGAATCTTCAAGCGGTGCGTCCCTCGTGCGCCGTGTGTATGTCCGGGCTTACCTTCGCCGACAGCTCTCTGCATTCGACGAGCTCACGCGACCCGCCCTCCGTGAATCGCTCCAAGAGGAGGTGAAGGCCATCGCTGGATACGTTGACCTGATGAGGCTTTCCGTCATTAAGACCGCCGATGAAGACCGCCCACAAGACGAGTCCATCGTCGGAGGGAAGGTAAGAATCAACGGTTTCCGGTCACGCTGGGGATCTGATCAGTAGTATGTCGTAGACCTGGAAGCAGGCGCTGCTGGACGTACAAGCCCGGATCGAAAAGGGTGCGCCATAAGTCGACTTCACCCCTGTTGCCACTCTGACCTTTGCACTGGCATCCACATAGCCCACGTCATGGACATATTCTGCCAAGGAGCACCCCTCCTCAGTGCCTTGCCTATGCGCACCTCCAATGACGAGGCTGCTCTTGAGGAACTCATCGGTCTGTCCGAGCTCCTCTACCAGTATCGGAGTGCACGTCAAGCTGACCGCATCCTCGTGTAGCTTCGCACCGCGTCCGCCAAGACCAAGTCGACGAGCGCAACACGTCACTCCTCGCGCGCAAGCTCGAGAAGGCGAAGTACGGTGACGCTCTTGGGGCGCAAATCGAGAAGCTGGTCTCGGAAAAGGACATTATCGCGGCCCTAAGTGGGTCGAGCAAATGAAACCCTTTCGGGTTCCTGTTACTTGCCGGTCACTGAGAATGTTCAACATCGCGGTGCACGGTCTGCCGCGTTTTCAACTCGGCTTTCGTCGCATTTCCATACATACTGCTTTGTCTATCCGAATATCGTGTTCAGCTTTATTCCAATTTGTACGTAACATAACATATACTTACTCGGGGTGAAGACGTGGAGCAAAAAGGATCAAAAAATGCGACCAACCTGGGATTCGAACCCAGAATCTTCAGCTAGCGTAAGCGTCTCCAGGAAACATCCCGGAAAGACCGGAAACTGACGCCTTAACCATTAGGCCAGCCGGCCGATGGTTGGCATTGCTGTCATGCATTTATGATTCACCCGAGACTCCTTCGTCTCTCGGACTCGTCCGCAGAGGCCGTGGAGGAGTCCTCGCTCTCATTCATGCCTGTATACCTGCCTGCAACAGAAGCCACCACATCACATGAAACGTTGTAAACACCCTTCATGTGGTGGGTGCCTTAAGCCTTATGTGACTTGCTGACTTGGGTTCTAGGCAGTATTGGATGCGAACACCCCGCCGTCACGGTAATAGGTATGCATAGTGATGCCCTGAGCGCATCGGTTCAGCCTTCTGTGCGGTGGAAGACCTACGCATGCGTGTTGCCATTACAAGGGTCACCCGGTCGTGCATGCCAGATATGCTCAAGGCCAAGGCCTAAGGTGCGACTCTAATATACATTGCTCGATTGCGCTCTTCTGCCTCATGTGAGCCTTACTTTGCGCGTTCAACGCCCAGTGGCTGCGCCGATCTCGATGTCTTGTTCATCACCGAGGGCGCCGGACTCGTCAAGGGCGCGGTCGAGGTCTCTCTCCTGTCGATATGCGTCGACTTTCTTGCCGCGCGTACGACCTTGCATGTTACGCTCCTCGTCGGTCGAGTTATTCATCAGCTCATTCACCTCGCCTGCAGCACTATCAGCAGCGTACGGAAGCTAGAAGGGCGCATATACCCACTCCTTGGGATCTGACGAGAATTTTCTGACTGCTCCGCTTCCCTATCTTCCTGCCCAGCGTTGCGGGAGGTGGGCTGATTGTCTGCGCCACGCGCGCCGACGGGGTGCATGTCGGAACCGTTGAAGTTGTCGTCGAACGCAGCGTTATCGGAGCGGGCGTCTGCCTGCGGATTGTAGGTGAGGTTGTCAACATCGCGCTCGCCGGGCGGGGGTCTATATGGGCTCTTCGGCATTGGCATGATGCTTTCTGAGTGCGCGATGAGAGCGGCGTAGGTTCGTGAAGTTGAAGTCTGAGTCGTGGTTCAGACGAAAGATTGGGGAGAGCCCCACGACCGAGGCGTGGTTTATATGCATCCCGCACTTAGGTTGAGACATGTCACGTCCAGCGATCGCAACGAGCGACGTCAGCCCATCGTCACTACGCGAGCGGGTTTGGTCGTATATGGTGCGAGGCCTCCCTGATTCGGTACGAGTGCGAAGCCGGTGACGCAATAGCCTCCGCCGTGCGCGTTGGTCATTCTCTCTGCCGATACATATCACGATTGCGATATCAACAGACACCAGCCTGCTTGAATTGACGTTGAAGGTCGTATCAGCGCTGATGACTTCCTCAGAAGGCTTCCCGGATCGGCCCAGCTGACTCGCGCCGTGTCGGATTCATGGTCAACGTTACTCAGAACGCTGAATTCGAGTCGGTCGCCCTAATATCTCACGTACTACAACGTATGAATCAAAGACCAGACTCGGATGCAGTTAAATCAACGGCGGATACTGACCATGAGTTACGTTCCGTCGTTCCCTGCAGTTCGTGCTAACTGCTAGCACACTGTCCATACATCAAAACCACACAAGACACACATCCTTTTTTTGCTTGTTCTACTACTTGTTACACTCATATTCTGATTGTCTAATAACTAGGCAACTTGAACACGGCGTCCAAGGATAGGCTCCATGCCCCCGGTGAGCATGGGGCTCTCGTCCTGCCTCGTGTGTGGTTCGCCAAACATCACATACTTCCCGTCGTGCCACTGGCGAGCTGTCACCTTCTTCCCATCTGGGTCCTCGTACACCGCGTTGTTCTCAGGCCGCAGGAAATACGCAATGGAGTACCGGTCCTCCTCCTGCCGGCCACCAGCGGGCGGAATCACGCGGTGGAGGCACGAGAAGAGGCGTTTGCCGCTGAGGAAGCGCAGCGAGTCGCCAACGTTGATCGTCGCGTGCCCGCGCGGGCGCGGCTGGACGAACGCCCAGCCGTCCGTGTCGGGCGACCAGACCTGCAGGCCCCACTGCTCGCTGAAGAGGAGCGTAATCGAGCCGATGTCCGTGTGCTTGTTGTGCCCGACGTGCAGGTCAGACGCGCTCGGAGGGTAGTGGAGCATGACGAGGGTCGTGTTCGTATCCTCGCCCTCGCGGTGGAACTGCTCGAGACGCGCTCGGTCGGTGAGGCCTAGGGCGTCGGAGAGGCACTCCAAGAGCGTGTGGGTGATGAAGTGCGAGAGCGAGACGAAGCTCCCGAATAGAGCTTCCTTCGCCTTGACACCCTCGGGCAGCTTGCTGGAAATCTCAACCATTTCCGCACGGGAGACCTGCGGTGTCTCGGTGAGTATTTTCTCTGTCCCAGATACCCATCAATCTGACTGACCTTGAGAGTTTCATAGCAGTCCTTCGTGCCCGTTTCCGTTCCGGAGAAAGTTCCAATAGGCTTGAAGCTGACACTCATGTTCAGCTCTGCATGAGGACTGCTCATGCCACAGACTTACCCATGGGTGAACGATTGGCGGTCGTCCAACATTTTGACCTCGTGCGGCTGGTCGAAGTACTCCCTCATGAAGCGGAGAAGGCCTTGCTCGTCCGCGAGGATCTGGCGGCCCTGGTCGCTCGTCTGGAGGTCGAGGTAGAAGAATCCGTGCGTCACGCAAGCACCAAGGAGCTTAGCGATCTCTGCGCCATCACGCTTGATGAGTTGCCCGAGGTCGATGGTGACGAGTGGGGCGACGGTCACTTCCTCGCCTTTGACAGGGAATTCAGGAAACACCGCGTTCCGGGCGCTGCGAATGGGGCTTCCGGGCATCGATGTATGCGGTCGAGGAGGTAGAGGAGGATTGGGCGATGGGTAAGTAGCGTCACCTCTGAATTTCGTAGCCTCTTGAACCGTTGTTTTATGTGCAGACCGTGCCGAAGGACCCCTGACATTCAATTCCTTGGTAGGGATCCCGAGCTAGCATAATTGTCCAGACACGCGTGCCCCCGCCCTGTCCAGACTCTGGGGACAGGCCTGTGATGATGTACGTGCCCGTGGATTTGCCGAACCGGTATGGAACCTCACAGCACGGCACAGCTTCTGGGGTGCTGGACGTGTGGCGCACATCACGGGCTCCTCGACGTCTGGACACACATCGGGCTCGAACTCCCCTTTCGCCCGGGTAGAATGAAGCTTGACCCAGCCGTTCACGCGATACCTGTCCAGATGAGGATTAGACATACACATCGATTGTCAGCGGTTCTGGTGTCCATCAGCCAGCTGCAGTGGTCGGGCCGAGTAGGTTTAAAGAAACCGTCCAACCTGGCTCAATGTTGTCGGACGTGCAGTGGCGTTTTGAGGCGATTGTGTTGGCTACCCACTGCTGCTATTCAGAGGACAAACACTAGTTTTCGTGTGTGCATCCATAGGTTCCCGTATTCTGACTGAGCGTCATTATTCCAAGGTTGTTAGTGCTAGGAGGAAGTGTCCAATGCTTTCTTCGTACATCCAGACCGTACAACTAACATCAGACGCCTGATAGATGAGACTCCTCGGTGACGAACGTCACCAGGAACAAGCTTTATGGAATGATTGATCACCGCGTAGAAGCTGATGCTGGGGTTGACATACTAGATTCTACGTAGTCGGGCTGCTGCTGCTGCGTTCTAAAGCCGGTGTCAACGTGCCGGATGACAGTCGCGAGAGAGTGACATATGAAGGTGCGCAGTGATCACAATGCTCTATTACCCGTCCTAGCTAATCAGACACACGCCCGTATATCCAACGCTGTGTTATTCTCAGAAGTCTGCCGTAGCCTCTTCGGCTCCTCAACACCGTTGCGACGTAGTCTCTACTACTATACTTGAAGATACTCAATAGCCTCCCGTTGGACTTGCGTCATCAGAGTAGCCTGCTTTGGAACCATGAAGTACTACTTACATTCCGATGTTTGCCTCCGAACAGGATTGATGGTAGACTCACAATTGCCATGCCGCCGCGCGAAGGTTTGCGATCTTCAACGTCATTCGACACGCGTATCTCGTGTGAAGTGCCAAGGAACTTCGCTTCATCCACCAGAATATCCTACGAAGGCGTCATCCGATTCTGAGTACTAGGTAGTCTAGATCAGACGGAGCGGGAGCGGTATGGAGCGCTGACGCTGAGGCGGACCTCAGAAACCACAAAGCACCGCCACCGCCACCCCGTCTGGGAGACTCCGGTGGGATCTCACTTCAGACTGATCTCCGTTTGCTTCTGACTACACGTGCCCCCGGATCCATTAAAGAGGCAATCATGTTGAGAAAACGAGTCACTCCGAGTGCGTGTGCCCACAATGTCGGCCAGGGAACAGCTCGACATTGAGCACGTCGCCGTTGTGGATGATCCCCGGCAATGGTCCTCTGCACGCAAGGTCTTTATCCCTGGGATGCATTCTACGGTAGCTTGTTGAGTACTAACGGACATGCACCCACAGACCTCCATCCTGCTCATCATCTCGTCTGCATCTCTCATCACGACTATTGCTGCAGGCATATACAACCGTAAGTCCCCCGGAGCCGCATGCTTCATGACTTACTAATCAGTGCATTCAAAGCTTCCATCCAGCAGATCGAGGCCGACCTTCATGCTAGCAGCTCACAGATCAGCTGGACACTGTCGCTCTTTGTGCTCATTCAAGGCGTCATTCCCCTCTTCTGGAGCGTACTCAGCGAGCTCAGAGGCCGCCAGGTACGCCTGGAGCAAAGGTATGCTAACGTCGAGTGATTGTGATTCGTTGCCTTACAGATCGTGTACCTTATGTCAATCGCCCTCTTCGTCGGCGGGTCCATCGGTGCAGCCCTCTCACCATCTATAGGCCTGCTCATTGGCATGCGATGTGTCCAGGCAGCAGGGTACGCAGCGTCCTCACACACGTAGTCGTCAGCGCTCATCACACAGAGACCATGCAGATCTAGTGCCGTGCTCGCCATCGGCGCTGCAACTCTTGCGGACATTTTTGATTCGCATGAACGAGGCTCCAAGATGGGATTGTACTACAGCGCGCCTTTGCTGGGACCATCCATCGGGCCGATCCTCGGCGGAGGGTAAGTCATGCGGGTCAAACTACTAGTCGGTGGATGAACTTACTACAATCTGCTAGACTGACCCAAGGCTTCAATTGGAGAGCGTGCTTCTGGTTTCTCGTCATATTCGGTACCCTCAACCACTGCTCTTTCGCGTTCCTGTTCAAAGACACATTCCGCCGAGAGCGGAGCTTGGCTTACCAGCGAATGTTACGTCGAACGCTACAGGCTCAGCGAACGGAAGACCCGCCGATGCCTATGCATGACTTGAAAGAGCCCGTAGTGACAAGTGGCGAGCATGCTGAAGCCAGTACTGGTAATTCTTCCGTGGGCAGTTTCAAGCTCTCAGCGAGAGATGTGGATCCAGTCATGCCCATGATTCGCGTCTTGCGCTCCGTCAACAACCCCGTGATCCTCACCGCCTCAGGATTCATATATGGGTTCTCGTATTCCATCCTATACACTACTGTGCGTGCCCTCGCATCGGGATATCACTACAACTCACTCCAAACTGGGTGAGTGTCCTGTCACTCGACGTCTTCTTTACATGACGCCGTTGCAGTCTTGTGCTATTAGCCTTCGGCGCTGGTGTGTTCTGTTTCACATGGTCGTCAGCATTGTCTCTCATGCCCTCGTAGGCAGTGTAGTGGGTAGTGTTGTTGGTGGTAAATGGTCTGACCATACGCTCGCGCGAGTGAAGCAAAAGCACGGAGGGGAGAGCTTCCCAGAGGTGCGTCTAATTCATGCATAGTTACCGAGGCTCTCGCTCACAGGAATGCCCCGGCGATTTAGATGCGGCTAGAGTCAACTTTCCTTGGAATGGTGTTCCTGCCACCATCTATTGTGGTTTACGGGTGGGTCATACAGGAGCGCGTGCATGTTGCTGCGCCTTGTGTCTTCCTCTTCCTTTGCGGTCTTTTTTCAGTGTGCGTATCCGATTCCTACTTGAAGGTGAAGGATCGAAGCTTAGATGTTTGTACCAGATGGATATACTCGAGCACGCTCGCGTACATCGTTGATTCCAATATATCACTACAACTCACTCCAAACTGGGTGAGTGTCCTGTCACTCGACGTCTTCTTTACATGACGCCGTTGCAGTCTTGTGCTATTAGCCTTCGGCGCTGGTGTGTTCTGTTTCACATGGTCGTCAGCATTGTCTCTCATGCCCTCGTAGGCAGTGTAGTGGGTAGTGTTGTTGGTGGTAAATGGTCTGACCATACGCTCGCGCGAGTGAAGCAAAAGCACGGAGGGGAGAGCTTCCCAGAGGTGCGTCTAATTCATGCATAGTTACCGAGGCTCTCGCTCACAGGAATGCCCCGGCGATTTAGATGCGGCTAGAGTCAACTTTCCTTGGAATGGTGTTCCTGCCACCATCTATTGTGGTTTACGGGTGGGTCATACAGGAGCGCGTGCATGTTGCTGCGCCTTGTGTCTTCCTCTTCCTTTGCGGTCTTTTTTCAGTGTGCGTATCCGATTCCTACTTGAAGGTGAAGGATCGAAGCTTAGATGTTTGTACCAGATGGATATACTCGAGCACGCTCGCGTACATCGTTGATTCCAATGCAGGGCGATCGTCGTCCGCCGTGGCAACGAACAGTTTATTCAGGGGAATCTTCGCATTTGTAGCGGCAGAGGTAGCCGTGCCATTGCAGGTAGGTTACTGCATACCGCATGAGTTTCCAGCACCAGATGTGATTTTGTCACTCACCTCGCATAGGATCGCATCGGGAATGGCTGGATGTACACACTCTGGGGAGGCCTCATGGTCTTGACAAATGTCTTGATTCTTGCTGTCTGGTGGAGAGGGCAGCGTTGGCGTGAGCAAGCGCACGAGAAGCAGCGCTAGGTGGTCCGCACATACCCGTCCATCAGTCTGAACGTGCGAAAGAGGCACAAGAGACGGAGACGGGATACGTAGTCACCTAGAACTGCATATATGAAGTCGCATCATGACATCCTCAGTAGGGTAGAGGATACATAGTCAACCTACCACAACGAGTTCATTGGAGGTCTTATCCGTGGGAGGCTGTCATTGTTGCTCGGTCCGTTCGAGATGTGCAGCAATCTGCGTATGATGGCTCCAATCCTCATCTGATCGGCTTTGTCGTAAGGCGTGGAGGCTTGAGAAGTTCTCGATAGAGTACTAAGCTGTACTCATCCGGATGTGTGCCATTCACTGAAGCAAACTTGCAGAACCTGCACGCAACTTTCCGTGCTTGTTGAGTCGGTCTCCAAACCCCAGGATCAGATGAGCTGCCTTCGGTGTTTATTACAGGGACCAAAAGCTACAGCGCAGTGCATTAAGTCCCTATAAGGTGAACTATATATTAGTAGTGCCAGCAATCGGGCCTATGTCAAGATGACCAATACTACGTTAGTACAGTTTGACCGATTTGCTGGTTCACCTGAGACGATCTGCTGTGTGTTTTGCACAATGTAGGACATATCAGTTTCTTTGTCAGTTGGCACCGCGTTCACCTCAAGAGCAGTAAGATTAAGTGCAGGGTTACTGCGAGACTCAAACGACGGAGATCTACATAGAGTTGCAGGCGCCGTTGCGTTGAAACCTTGATGGATGGTGGCTGAAGATCTCAGCCACCGATCTCATCTCATCTAGCCGGAACTGGGCCGCACCACCGGTCGAGCGAGCGCAAGCAACGCCCTGCACTGCGCCGCCACGAGCCCCTCTCTCCCGCCCGCCTCCCGCCAGCCACGCCCTCGCTCCTGGCACGCGCATTACTCCGCACTCGATGACGGTCTTCCTCCCTCTGGAGGCGTCATCGCCCACCCCGCAGGCCCCGGCTTTCCTCGTGCCTGCGACCCAGCCAGCCGCTCAACTCCAGAAGGTCATCAAAGCGATCATGAAGGCACGTCGCATCGCGGTCGTTTGCGGTACGTGTGGAAGGTCTTCGTTCCCGTCAGATGGTAGCTGATGCGCTATATGCGTGCAGGAGCTGGCATATCCGTGAATGCTGGTATTCCGGACTTCCGCTCGTCCGAGGGCCTTTTTCAGACGCTGAAGAAAGACAATCCGACTCTGAGCTCGGGAAGGGACTTGTTTGACGCATCGGTCTTCAACGTGAGTGCCACTGAGGCGTACACTTGGTCAAGTCATCCTCGCTCTATGATACGGCTTAGCTGCCTATCGTGATACCCGGGAGGTATGGGTTGTCCTGCCAGCACAAACGCATAGCCTTCCTCTCGCCTACGAGTGGACGATCTCGTTTCTGCTGCACCACACCACTCTTCTGTACCGGACTACAGTGGGGGACCTTTTGCGTGGCACGTCGTCCTGCCCCGGCCGTCCTGTCGGTTGCACGAGGTTCGCCTGTGTACGTAAGGCCCGGTTCTGTTCCCTTCTCACAAGCTCACCTCGGGCTATTTCCGCTCAAGTCTACATGAGTATACGCTGATGCTCCCCCACAGTCTGAAGGCACGACATCCATGTTCTGCCAAATGATCGCCCAGCTCGCTGAGCTCTCCGAGGTTGCTCTGCCGACGTCCTTTCACCATCTCCTTCGCGCCCTTGACGAGCGTCGACGGCTCCTCCGTGTGTATACCCAGAACATCGATGCGCTTGAGCAGAAATGCGGGCTCACCTTCGGCGTCCCCGAATCCGATGCAAAGCGGAATAAGCCGCGTCTATGCAAAACGAAGGCAGACGCGCCGAGCGAGGCTGGTCCCTCGACCGTCGTTGATCATCCGCACAACCGACTGCCAACGCCGCCCATGGAAACCCCGAGGTGCATCCCTCTCCACGGTACCCTGCAGCAAATGCATTGCCAGATCTGCACGCATTCGTTCCCTCTGCGCGACTACTTACCCGCCCTCGTCGAGGGTAAACCTCCGTACTGTCCGGAGTGCAACGCCCTCGAAGAGACGCGGCAGCTAATCGGAAAGCGCTCACGCGGAGTAGGAAAGCTGCGCCCGAGCGTGGTGCTCTACAACGAGATGCACAAAGATGGCGAGGAGGTGGGCGATGTCGTTCGGCGGGACCTCATTGGCAGCTCGAAGGGAAAGGGCAGGGCAGGTGCGGACCTCTTATTGGTCGTCGGCACGAGTCTCAGAGTCCCGGGAACGAAGCGGATCGTGAGGGAGTTCTCAAAGGCCGTGCATTCGCGCGACTCTGTTGCGAGCGAAGGGACGACATCGGCCATGGGCTTATCCACGCCGACACCATCGCCTCGACGATCCCCAGCTGATGAGGACGAGCCGCCAATACGCACGGTGTATCTGAATCTTGACTTCCCCGTTCCGACGCGTGAATGGGAGGGAGTCTTCGACGTATGGGTTCGTGGCGACGCGCAGGAGTTCGCCCGGCTCGTGTTGGAGGAGATGAAGCGTGAGTTGCGCGCAAAGGAGGAGGTGGCGGAGAGGAAACGGCGGAGGGAGGAGGCAGCCCTTGCTGCGAAGCTTGAGGGGCATATGAACGTCAGCGGAGGACGCCCTCCGAACAGCGCTAGTGGGGGCACGAAGAAGCGCAAGACGGCGGGAGACGGGCAGCCGGGGTCCGGGAAGAAGCAACGGGTGACTCCGCCGACGCCAGTGTCGACGAAGAAGCCTGTTGCAAAGGCGAAGAAGCCGAAGAGCAGTCGGGGGGATGGGCTACCCGCCCCCGCCAAGTCGTCGACACCTAAGAGCGGACTGACAATCCGGATACCGCCCCGCCCGGTCGTGCTCATCACAACCCCGCCCCCAAAGCCACAGAAGCCTGGTTTGGTTACCCCCTTGCCATCTCTGCCATCCTCTCCCTTGACACCCATGTCGTCGCCTGCGTCTTGTCGCAGGAGCGTCTCGTCTCCCTTGTCTCCCGTCCCCAGCCCTTCGCCCAAGCTACGGTCGACGTATGCCTATGGCTACCATCCGAGCAACAGTGAGGAGCTGAGCGAGTTCTCGGACGATGACCTCACCGAGTCTGAATTGACATTGCCTACTCTCAGTCGTCGCAGTTTTCATGGGCCTGCGGGATAGGACAGGATATCTGCACACACTGCGCTAGACTCTTCTCTAACTTAATAATAACGTGTATTCTTTGACTGTAGACCATTGATATTCTACCACGCTCCGAATACCAATTCAATCCTGCCTGAGCTGGTTTCTCTTTGTCTTCATCCTGCGCTAGCAATTCGCGGCAGGAGTCGTATGGGCGCCTACTCAACTAGCGCGCCGTCATCGCACTTGCCGGATCGGGCAGAGAACTGTGGCACAAGAGTTGAACGCCTTATGAACAAGGCGCGCAACGCTTGGACCTTGTCCTCTTTTATTCCCGACCCGCAACACTCGGACCTTGTCTTATCTCTCTGACTCCCAACCCAAGCCCGACTGGTGCCACTCGTGATGTCGTTCTTCGGCTCTGCTGCGTCGTCGACAGCAGCCTCTACGGTGGTCGCTGACAAGGACATTGAAGTTGCGGATCCCCCAACGGACTCGATCTCTTGTCTCTCCTTCTCTAGTCAGGCTGACTATCTCGCTGTGGGTAGCTGGAGTAATGAGGTAGGATCAAACGGTATCTGCTGTGGCTTTACTGTGCTCTGAGCGTGTCGCGTCCTTGCCTTGCTAGGTCCGGATATATGAGGTCGGACCCAGCGGACAAACGCAAGGAAAGGCGATGTACACACATCAAGGACCTGTACTGAGTGTATGCTGGAACAAGGTGCGTCTGAGCCACTCTGGCATACTTGGAGGTCTTCTTGACATGAGACTCGCCGTTCAGGATGGCACGAAAATTCTCTCAGGAGGAGCAGACAATGCAGCGCGGATGTTCGACGTTACGACGGGAGTGTCGACCCAAGTCGCGTTGCACGACGCGCCAATCAAGTGCGTGCGCTGGATCGAGTCGCCACAGGGTGGCGTACTGGTAACCGGCAGCTGGGACAAGACAGTGAAGGTGAGCGGCACCGCCCCGTGCGCCGTCGCTCGTTCTGACGAGCACCCATAGTACTGGGATCTCCGGACGCCGAACCCCGTGTCGACAGTGCAGCTCCCCGAACGATGCTACACGCTTGACGCTGTATACCCGCTCATGGTCGTAGGTACGGCAGAGCGCCATATCCAGATCTTCAACCTCTCGAACCCGACTACCCCATTCAAGGTTTGGTTATCCGTAGTGGTATTCGGTTCGAGCGGTACTGACACCACCTGCGTAGACCATGATGTCGCCACTTAAATGGCAAACCCGAGTTGTCACATGCTTCCCGTCTGCGAACGGCTTCGCAGTCGGCAGTGTCGAGGGGCGCGTAGCCATCCAGTGCGCATGTTGCATGACTTCTCGTACTACCTTTACTCATAGTACTATCCTCTAGATACGTCGAAGACAAAGACGCTTCGTATGCCCACTCTGACATCACCCCGTTCAGAACGGCTGACTGTCGGTTTTAGGAACAACTTCTCATTCAAATGTCATCGCAAGGACGCCAACCCAGCCAACAAGGATCAGTCCCTAGTGTTTGCTGTGAACGACATCAATTTCCATCCTGTCCACGGAACCTTCACTACTTGCGGTATGTCTCTAAGAGATTGCCTCTGTGAGCAGCTTTCTGACCCGCCTCGTAGGATCTGACGGCACGATCAACTTCTGGGACAAGGACGCTCGTACCCGTCTCAAGAGTGCGCTATTCGTCTTTATTCATGCTACACAATGTAATCTTACTCTTTGCAAGCCTTTGACCCCGCTCCAGGACCTGTACCTGCGACCTGCTACAACCGAACGGGCTCGATATTCGCCTATGCGGTTTCATACGACTGGTCAAAGGGACATTCGGGCATGACACAGGGGCACCCGAACAAGATTATGTTGCACGCATGCAAAGACGATGAGGTGAAGAGGAAGCCCGCTAAGCGGTAGACTCGTGTATATCCGTCGGCAGAGGGGGAAGCCATTGGATGATATGTACATATCGCCTTGTTTTTTGTAGCACATTTGTGTTTGGTCACAATCGCATCGCGCCTTTCCATGCTTGTTCGATTGTTCATTGTCCAAAGCAGGAGTTTCTTTCACCTAGGCCCAATGGGCACATTGATATAAAGTACATAGTAGAGTAAACATGCAGAAGCGAGGTCGAAGGCGAAGCCGAGACATCATTTCGAGTCGTGGTGCTCCTTGAGCAAAGCACTGCCATTAGCGTAGTCCTTTTCTGCATTACATTGCGTCTGTATCCGTATCCCGCCCGCCGACTAGTAAGTAAGAGGCCATTCTAACTAAGTAATAATAGATACAGCACGAAGCATTCGCGGCGCAAGCTCACAGATGCTTGCCCGGTGCCTCCTTCTCCTTCTTGGCCAGGTGCGCGTGCACCTCCTTGAGCGGATCGAGGTCGCTCGCGGGCTGCCGGTATGAGCTGCCCATGCGGTCTGCCCACGTGAAGTACTGGCCGTAGTTCACGGTGAAGTAGAGATGGTGCAGCGTGTGGTGCGCAGGGCCGTTGATGACCTTCTCGAGGGGGTGACCGGTGATCATGTCGGAGTCGTGGATGAGGATCGTCCAGAAGTTGACGACCACGAAGAGAGCGAGGTAGAGCACGCGATGGAGGGGGAAGACGAAGGCGAAGAGGTGGTACGGGATGGACTGGAGGTAGCCGTCGAGGGGGTGGAAAGCATACGACGCGAACGGCGTGGGCACGATCCACTTGTGGTGCGGCTTGTGCAACCACTTGTACCACATCGGGTTGTGCTCCCACCGATGGATCCAGTAGATACCGAAGTCGGTAAATAGCAGGAACCTGCGCATACCCAGGTTTATCAGCACTGCGCGGACATGAGAGCTAGTGGACAGGAACGTACCAGAGCGTGGAGAAGGCCATGTAACCCCATCCATACTCCTCCACGTTGTCGTACAGCTTCGAGTAGCCCCGAATCTCCGCGATGAACCACGGCAGGGTGAGGAGGGTCATCGCGGGAAAGGCCTTCAAGCTGTGCCGAATCTCGAGCTGGACCTGGTCCTTCAAGAATCGCGGGTGCTTCATCATCTCATGATTGAAGATGAACTGATACGAGAGGCCCGCAAATACGAAGTAAAGAAGGTGGATGCCGATGAGGGTGAGCACGAAGAGGGAGATGATCTGGCGGGGGAGGTAGTCGCGTGGCCATGCCGATGCGAGAGACGGCGCAATCGGGGTCAATTCATCAACAGACGCAGGTAAGGGTGGATGCGGGATGTAGGATAGGAGCTGTGACCATTTCCCTGATACCGACGTCAGGACAGGCAGCGATGAGCCGTTTAAGGACGCCTGCAAGAATGCGGCGCTCGGAGACGAGATAAATGCTGATGCAGGGAGCACCGTCGCCCAAATCTTGTCCAAGGCGTAGTTGTCACAGATGTTCAGCACGACATCCATGGCTGATCGTCGCTTTTGGTGGTCGAGTGGTATATGGCGGCGACAGCAGGGGCTGGGACAATGAGGACGACCACGAAGACGACGGGGACGACGGGGAAACAGCGGACCCGCCCCTTTCGTCTTTAAATGCGACGATGGCAGGAAATGTCAGACCACTTTCCCTCTCGTTCTGTCACGTGAGAGGCGCTTATTTCAGCGCCGTGTCGGCTCAACGAGATGCCTCCCGCCTCCTGTGACCTAATAGTCCAGTTCGTTCTCTTTCTCATCTAGGCTTGCCAATTCGCATGTTCTAGGACGATCGCCGTCGTCGTACGACGCGATCATTGCGGCAGCGACAGTCAAGAGTGAATGACGGTCTGCGCACCATTACCGGGATCATGATATTGTGTTCACACCGACGTCGGCAGGAGGTGGCATACGGCCCATCTTTGCGGGCCCGCACGTCTTCCGGAACACGCTGACCTGGTTCGTCAGCGTGCATCATCAGTCATGCTCATGTTGCTTTCTCGTCGACTTCAGCGGGATCAACAGGCCACCCAATGAGGTTCCTCCAAGGTGCGGGGCTTTCCCAGCGCCCGTTCCAAGCACCGAGCGCGCTACAGCGGTCTAAAACCGACCAAGATTCTGTGACCGCTGTGCGGTCGATTATCGACGTGAAATCGCAAGCTTTTCGCACGCACAATGCATCCGCACCGCGGTCGATATTTCGACCGTGTTATGTCCCCTTTCGACCCCTTTACGGTCCCCACCAAAGGTCTGTTAATCGACCGAATGCCCGTTCTCCAGGACGACCGAAAATAGGTCTATCTCTTCGACCCGTATGCGGGTGAAATGAGTACCATTTGTGACCTATATTACACTGTTCATTGCTCTGCGCATCGACGCTTTTGGCATTGGCACACTCGGGCATTTAGGGCTCAGAATACTCGACTTTAAGCTGGCTGGTGGCACACAAAGCCAACGGGCTTCTATACATTGATGGTAGTACATACATATTGATAGCAGTATTGCACAAGGCGGGAAGTGGATGACTGTAACAGTGGGTCTACATACCTTTAGACTGACCCGGGCCCTGCGACTAACCAAGATGATTATACTCACCTCACTTCTGCACTGTAACAATGGCAGCCGAGAGGATCTCCCTGGCGCATGATCAGAGTTTTGCTTCGTGTGATCTGAATATGTTGGCACTGTTCTGTTATCGTTTGCCTAGGACAATCGCATCGTCTACTGCGTCAGTGACACACAATGGCCTACCACATAGATTTTGCAGCCTGCAGTACTCTGCGGCGCGCGAGTTGGTAGCGGAGTCCGTATCCGNCTCTGCGCATCGACGCTTTTGGCATTGGCACACTCGGGCATTTAGGGCTCAGAATACTCGACTTTAAGCTGGCTGGTGGCACACAATTGATGGTAGTACATACATATTGATAGCAGTATTGCACAAGGCGGGAAGTGGATGACTGCAACAGTGGGTCTACATACCTTTAGA
>MPVS01000336.1:0-23365 GCA_001931775.1 Fomitopsis pinicola
TTACCGGTGATAACACATGCCAAAGGAGCGGAGGTCCGAAGGGACCGGAGGTCCGAACAAGTCCGGAAGTCCGAAGTGAGTCCGTATTCTAATCTACTGAGATCAGGACGAGAGATAACGAGTCCTGTAGATAAGATAAGAGCGAAAAAGGAAGGTATGCGTACAGTACGGTACGTAGCGTTGCAGAACACAATGTAAGTCCATATCAGGCAAGCCTGATAAGATAACGCCTGAAATGGTAGAAGTTCAACAGGAACACCGTCTCATCTTGCCTCCACATCAAGACATCAGCAGGGTGCGTGCGGGGACCAAACTCTTCTTCGCCCTCCTTCGACCAGGTAAGGGTTCTCGTCTCGAGTGCAGCCATACGTGGGAGGAATGACATCTGCCGGTATGCTACAACATCATCGCGCTCATGCCCGTCGATGTACTGACCACGTGGGGTTTTTGTCCATCGATATCCCAAGACCTTCATCCACCGCTTTGCTGTGGCATGTGAGACGGTTCGTGCCAACCCGAGACGTTTTTTGACATCAGCTTGGTCTAGGTAGTACACGATGTCCATCGCTTTCACGTACTTCCCAATACCCTGGAGGTGAAGCTGGATCTCGGTGGAGAAGTCCTCATCATGGATGCGGCTTGTGTTCCAGGTGCCAAACTGGTTCACGGGCAGGTCTGTGCGGTCCTGGATGAAGCTGCGCGTCCAGGATCGAAGCCGACGTGCAAACCACGGTCCACGTAGTGCTGCCCTTGCGGCAAGAATTGATGCGGCTGTCCAAGGTGAATGCTGACGGCGTCGTAAGCTGTGTACAGGTGATCTTGTGTCGACGAAGAATGAGAGGAAGGTTCACATAAACTCCAGACGTGTCTGCAAGAATCTTGTCAGCCTCGGGTCTTTGTACCCACGTCCTGTCTTCCGTGGCGGCTTCAACATCGTCTCAATGTCTCGAAGGGCAGCTCGTGCTTCGGCAATTGTCGGAGGAGTGAAATGTGAGATATTCCACTCCTTGTCTTCTTCATCTGCCTCACTCATCTGCTCCTCATGCTCATGGCTGCCCTCATCCTCCAAGTCAGAGGTGACCGTATTGTGTTCAGCTTCGTGACCCGGGCCATCAATGACTGATGCCAGACCAGTTTCATGTTCCAACTGAATCTTCGGACATGATGGCAAGTCACAGTGGATAGGGAGAGGAGAACAGAACATCATGTCGATATTGGTGTCTGTTAAGGGATTGAGGTCGGGGCCTGACCATGTAGTGTCTTCTACCGGACAGAGCTGCTCACCCGGATGAGTACCATCCACTGGCAATTGGTCAATGCCGACGAGTAACTTACATTCTCTTTGCCTCGTTCTCTATCCAGCTGTGCTTCTATGCGATAGTTGTACAATTCACATTAATTCTACACCCTCCCGTCACGCATTTCTTACATAAGCCTGGATGATCGTGCACGAGCCCTATCTTATCTGCCTTGGTTCCGCCTGCATGCAACCGCCGTGACGGGACGTTCTCGGAGTGGCGTCATTTATGCGGCGCCGGTGTGGTCAACTGCCGCTCAGTGCTCTTCGTTATGTGGGCCCCTCATGCCTTTTCCGATATATATGCACAGCCCTCGTACCTCGGTCGCCACTCGCGCTGACTCGTGTGGTCACTCTGCTTCTATCCTCGTCTACGCCGTATATGTGGTCTAGGAATTGGTCAGTCCTGCCGGAACCCTTGCCTCCGATCCAAGGCGGACGAGTCATGTGTGTGGTTCAGACGTCTTATTATGCCGCTTGGGGGCTGTGGTACCCATCCCCACCTTTCCTCTCACTTCGACGCGTCTTGGCGACCGCGTCCTGGATTGATACCGCTGGGCAGATTTCAGAGACAGGGAGCGCGTTCCTGGTGAGTCTATGCTCCGTTCTAATCTCACCTCACCCCGAGCTAAATGTCTCGCGGTAGAGATATCGCAAGGATGCCAGCGAGCTTGGTCGACCTGAACGAGGATGTCCTCCTCATCCTCGTCTCCTTCCTGGACCCCTCCAGCGCGCGCCAGCTCTCCCAAACAGCACGCGCGGTACACGTCATTGCCAAATATCGCGCCCTCGAATCGATCACCCTTACATCGTTCGAGAAGACCGCGCGGTTCTGCAAGTATATGCTCGAGGACATGCCGCATAGGCTGCCAGCACTACGTGAACTGCGACTGCACACCAAGCTCCCAGAGGCACTGCCGGATGTTCTCTTCCACTACATTCGGAGGGGTTTAGAGGGCACCACGCGCATTCACCGTGAGGCGCGCCTTCTCACCGCCATGCTCACCAAAACCCCCAACCTCCGCGTGCTGGCGCTGCACAGCGCGGAGTATTGGATCGCCCACGCATCTGCACTCGCCGACGTGCTGGCCTCTTTACGTCACCTACAAGAGATAGAGTTGGAGAACGCCGGCGAGATGACGGAGAAGTTTATCAAGTTTACGCGCGCGAGTCCGCGTAGACTGGCGTTCCTTAACGAACAGTGGTACCCTGACCACCAGGACAGATTTCCCCTCTTTCCAAGTCAGCGGTTTCGCCTGCCAAGTGTCGAATACCTCGTCGCATACGACCCCGTCCACCAGTCTGGAGAGATCAAGGGGTTCGCCTGGTCGTTTCCCAATGTCAAGTGCCTTGACATCCTACGCGTGCCCAAGTTCACCCGCGAGGGACCTAGGGTTTGGGTCAACTGGCCGTCCCTGGAGCGCGTCCGCGGTGGGGTCTTCTCGTTTGATTGGAAGAATGTGAACGGCGTGCACCTGCTACAGCTCATCAATCGCCTCTCGACCACACTGATAAATGCGCACCCTACGACTCAGAGGCTCTCTGAGGAAAGCGTGGGCCCGGTCGCCTGCACAAGTGCTTCCCCTGCGATCAGCAATGTCCAGCCCGTCGCGCTGATCATGCACATGGATGTCACTGCTGAGGGGCAGCTCTTGGGGTCGATTGTGGAGAGCTCGGCACGTCTGCGGTATCTGGCTGTCTTGCTCGACGACGCAAGGCGACCCAATGACGTCGCACCGTGGTGGGTGAGTATGAACACTACTGCCTTCATTCTCCTATGATGCTCAGTGATTCCGCGTTCGCTAGGCTTCCTTCTGCCAAGGCCTCATCGGTACCAAGATCATTTGCCTTGAAGTCCGCCTCCCTGACACAAGAATACAGAGGAGCGGTCAAGCTTTAGCCTCTCCGAATAGCGAAGAGGGCATGCGCTACAAGCGTGCTGTCGTACGGATGGTCGCGAAGTCGGCATGGCTGCTTCCACATACGCTCCGCTACCTCTCTTTAGACCTCAGACCGAGAGAAGAGTCTCGTTGGAGGTATGATTTCCTTGCTCCGGAGGAAGAGCAGGAGATCTGGACGCCTCCTGATCTGCACTGGTGGTCCGTGGAGAGCGAGGGCGGTACACGCAGGACGAGCCCGCTCGATGCTGAGAAGGGGGAACGGATTGCTGCTTATCTGCGTTCAGTCAAGTACGACTACACGAGGCATCTGAATGGTTCGTGCATTCAATACATTGCTGTTGAGATCCGATGCTGACGTGTGTCGTTCAGTTGAGCAGGATATTCCAGCTCTGTGATCATACGCCGGCCGAAGTCTGATCAATTCATTATGTATACTACATACACATCTGGCCATGCTCGTACCCAACGCCGATTGGCCACGAAATAGTCAATCAGCAGTACCTTCTGCACGTTTGCCACTAGGTGCGTGACCTGCCGAGACTCGACGTCGAATCCACGAAATCCACACCTTGCAAGTGTGGAATAGGTAGCGCTATACTGGACAGATAAGTAGAGGTTATCCGCTACCCTAATTTTGTGTTGCATCCAAGGGCCTGGGCATATAGGCCCATCGTGCGTCATGCCAGGGTGTGGCATCCACTGCCGCTCAAGTGGTCACGGATCATGCTGGACATGGCAGTGCATGAGCACAATGCTTCGTGCTTCATATGATTCGGGGCTCGTCTGTCAAGAATCCTCCCCCCTCCCTTCGCTCCCATAGCATCGTTGTGCTCGAAGTAGGCTTGGAGAGATTTCAAGACGCACAGTAGAGTGAGTCTGTGATATGGTCGGGTGTACGTGACGTTTGGCTGAGACTCACCTCAGGTAGACATGGGGGCGCAGCTACTCAACTTGAACGACGATGTTCTCACTGCCATCGTCGCCCATCTCGACTGCGCGAGTGCGCGCCGGCTCTCTTTCACGGCTCGCGGCATCCATCTCATCGCAACCTATCGCGCGCTGCAGTTTGTCACCCTCCAGTCCTACGAGAGTGTCGCAGCGTTCCTCAAGTATATGCTGGGTCGCATGTCGCATCGTGTCTCGGCTCTCCAAAAGCTGGAACTCTTGTGCGAACTCCTCTCTCCCTCTGAGCTGCGCTTGTTGGAGATTGAGTCCGGAAAATTAAAGCAGCAGTACAGCGGCATAGCTGCCCTGTTGACGGACCTGTTTCGAGGCGCTATCAGCTTACGGGTGCTGGTCATGGCATCAGCCGAAAGCTGGATGGCATACGATCCCCGGATGGTGAACGCCTTGTGTTCGCTTCAAGCTTTACGGGTGATCGACATCAAGCTCCTTGGAGAGCGCACTTCGAAATTCATCAATAATATGTCCTCGGCCCCTCGAAAGCTTGTCTTCCGATACGGATCCCTCGTCCAACCAATACATGGGGCTCTAGTCCTAGAGCCTCGTTTCAACCTCCGGAGCGTCACAGCGCTTGTCGCAGACAACCTGGATACTCTGCCATCGCCGAAGGATCTTGCACGAGCTTTCCCGAATTCGGTCGCCCTCGACTTCATGCGCATCCGGGCCACCCAACCCGAAGCGTGGAGACGCACTTTCAGAGTTAGTTGGCCGAGTGTGGAGCACCTCCGCGGCTCTGTTTCCTGCTTTGAAGACTGGGCTACCATAACTCCCGTACATCTAGTCGAATTGGTTGACCAACTCTCCTGCCGTGACTACCCTTTTCCTCTTCTCAGGCCTCAGGCTCTCAACGACGAGTGGAAAACCATCCGTGCTTGCTCCGCCGCCAATACCGTGGTCGCCAACTTTCAACCTGCCGTGCTTGTGGTTCAACTGGACGTGTCGATCAATATCGAGCACCTGGAGCGTCTCGTAACGAACTCTACACGACTACGCTACCTAGCTATCCTGATCGATGATAGTCACCGTCAAGCGGGAATCGGGAGTTGGTGGGTAAGTGCCAGCCTAGGTTATGCGTGCGCTGCGAGAGTGGGGCGACTCACACTGTAATCATCTAGCATACAATGTGTTCAGCTCTCGCTGAAAGTAGTGTCATATGCCTCGAGCTGCGGATCCTATGTGGAGCTAGCGCTGTGTGGGCTAGCCAATACAGAGACGGTCGGGGTTTTCATACACTCGTCAATGCACACAAGAAAGCATTTATGGGCGTACTCGAGTCTTCGGCGCCCGACACTCCAGATACACTCCGCTTCCTTTCTCTTGACTGTAGCCCAGCGGAGGGAGAATCGTCTTGGAGGCACGACTTTTTCTCCTCGGAACGTAGCGAGAAGGCCGGAACTGTGCTCGACTTGCGTTGGTGGGTGCTAAGCGGCAAAGGCCCCGCAAGAGTGGCAGAAGTGCTGGAGGTTGTGAGGGGCGAACGAATCGCGGCGTACATTCGTTCTGCTCAATATGACGAGAACCAGCTTGACGGTTGGCACCCCAACTTCTTCACCAGTACAGTCGACAAGTTCTGACCAGACTGAATTAGGTCTTTCATGACAAAGTCCCCATGCGTTGCGTGTGGAAGCTACCCCTGGATTGACAATCCCTTGCAGTGCTCGTGGGCCCGCTTGCAATCGAATGCAGTAAGGAGGGTCCTAGGGACGCATGCATTATTTGCCTGTTACTGCAATGATCATCGCGTCTCCAAGTTCGGCGGGAAATCACTGCATGGGTGGGCAGTGACTCACGGTAGACGAACCAATATGCCCGGTTTGTCAGTCATCCATAATGCAGGAAAGAGATAAGCGTACCCCATCTTGCGTTTCTTCTGAAGGGGTTGCTTTCGCAGTAGAAGTGAAGTAGAAAGAGGTCGTTCCGACCGGATCCGAATGCCTGGATGTCTCATGAGAAACCTTGGCGGGGCGGAGATCTTCGAGATAAGCCAGAAGATCCTGGGGGAAGTTCGAGAACATCACGGAAGATGTTCGCACTATGTTACCCAGCGGTGTCGCATCCAATAGCGTCTTGAAACGAGTGTCAATAGCCAAGAGCTACGACTCGGACTGAAGATCATCAGATTTCTCAGCCAATCACAGTACACAATACTGCTGACAACTCGATTCCTAGTCTACGGGCTTAGAAACACGGGTGCAAAGAAAAGCGGAGTGCAAGACCAGCGTGATGGGTATCTCATGCAAAGCTTATATTAAACATTTGTGCCTTCTCCCACCGAGGTTGTCCAGCCGAGTGGATTGAGGGCGTGAGCGGACAGTACCCATGCTGGAGTGGTCAGATTTTGTATCCGGTCTCTTCATATGCGCTGAGAGCTTACAGGGCGGCACAGCCGTACCAGCCACTGCCAGGGCCAGCGTTCAGGCCTGGCCCGGGCCTCCATGCTCTGAACTTAAATTAAGCGAGTGATATGACTTTTCCTAGGGTTAATACGACAGAGCGCGGGATGATTGTACTGCCGTAATATGACTACATCTGTAGAAGCTTTCAGGCCTGGCGGATGATAACTAATCAAGAGGGAGATAGCGGCTCCGAGTCTACGACGGCCTGAGCGCTTGCGGGTCGGAGCTCGCGACGTTCAGTACAAAATCCAGATATGGCTTCATCGGGAATTGCCGGAAGCATACACGTCGCGCGCGTTTGCCGTTGCACTTTCTTTCAACGCACCTTCAGTCAAATTGCAGACCTCGCCTCTCATCCTACTGCTGGTCTGTGCCAATACAGGGCGGAGAATAATTGGACATCTGAGTGCTCGACACTGTCAAGCACCTCCTCGCAGATACGCAGGGGAGGCAGAGCCGGTAGTCCAGACACGCTTGCGACCGGAATATGGGGCTGGCCGTCTAGAGCTGAGGTAAGTACCAGTACACATTTCGTCTTTACGGCCGAGATCTAATTGCCCAGTGGTCAGCATCACTATACGCTGGACCTGAGGCTAGTGCTCAGCAAATGCTGACCAGTGTAATTTGGCATTTCTTGGGTCTCGTATGTACTACTCTCTTCTACCCGCGTGCGGACATCTAGCGCACAGCATCTACAGTGATTGAATGGATATGCAAATATGTCCCCATGCGTCGAACTCTGCGTCGGACAGAACCACTCTACGGGTCTGGTTAGCCCACCAATCAAACCGATCCCTTACTCCAATATCTTTCTTCGGTCGTGACCTATCGTCAGCCGCGTCTTAGCGGCAGGCAAGCCGGCGCGGAACAGAACAGATTCACGCTGGCTACTCTGAAGCATGTGTGCTTACTTTCTGACGCTTCGTCCCCCACATCCGGAACGACATTCAGGACGGTGCATTCACGCAGCAAGGCAGACCGTTTCAATGGCAGGTGCTATCAGACAGACCGGACAGTGCGGGACAGCTTGCACAGATCGTGTGGTACTGGCGCAAAATCCTTGCCAGCTCCATTAGAAGTTCGGGATCGGTATAGCTTGATCGCCATTATGCTCCCCTCCCGTATCTGCGCATGGTACGGGACATTCTGTCCGTCGAGATCAATCTGATCTCACATCATAGTGATACAAGCTTGTGTCTTGTCGTGGGTAGTGGCAGATATCGCAATGAGGGGCTATGCAATTGGTCTAGCATGGCATCTTAACTACCTCCACCCTTTGTCAGTCAGGACCAAATCTTCCGTTCGACAGATCCAGGTGGCTCGTCTCAATGTCAAGGGCACTCGCGCAGACACGCAACAGGTCCTGTTCTGTCTCGCAGCCTGATTGTTCTGCATCCGTTATCCGAGGGTGATTTCTGACCAGCTCGACAACTCCCGTAGACAACCTCCGGGCGCGCCTGGACTGGCGTAGGGGTAGTTCTGCGCCGGGACGCCATCTGCAGCTGTGCACGATCTTATCCTCCGGTATGTCTGATGTGTTTCACTACCTAGCGGCCACGGCAAGTACTGAATGCGTGGGCTAGCGCAAGCAAGTGTATTCTCGGGGACGTTGTATGCACTAGAATGAGCGGCATGTGCCTTATTCAGGGCGAACAACTCAACGAAATGCGGTCTATCTGGGAGCATCTGCTGCGTCTGAGCCCGACCACGACCGCGCTGCGGGAACAAACGAAAGTTCAGTTGCGATCATCCCAAACGTCCTTCAGCTTCGGTATCAAAGGCGTGAAGGCGTGTTCGTCTGCTTCCATCATACCCACTCCACTCAATGTTCACCCGGTCAAGGAATCTGGCAGCGCGGTGTGCAATGTGGGGCCCCGCCTTCTCCAGGCATCTTTTCGACGTCATGGTCGTCGACGAATATTAGGTTCGACCCATTGGAGTGCCCCTGAGGCGGGCGGTCCAAGGTGGGACTTCCTACCCCGCGTTGCGCCGTATCTGATCATCCTTTTAACAAGAGGGCGTGAGTGCGCCCCCCGCTTCGGACATGCTAAGCCCTGACGCACTCCTCCTTCGTATGTACGTGCGAGCCGACGCCGACTCGACGGGTCGCCGACTGTGCTAGGCTGACTACACTCCACCCGTCTGACAGACAGAGCAGCCTCGCCCGCCTGTATCGTCAACGGCGCGTCGGTGGTATTGATAACAAGCCCTCGTCAAACTGAGCTTGCGGCTTCGCCTTCCCGGATACCGAATTCCAAATGACGCGCCTACACTGCGGCCACCGGTCCTCGACGCTATACTGGATGCCTCTACTGAGTACTAATGCCGGCGCGGCCTGGGGCCGCAGCATCTACGCACGCTCCTATCAAACTCTCCATAGCGTGAAGTCTTATCAAACTCTCCATAGCGCGAAGGCTCGCCATGGACGCCACGGGCGAGATAAGTCGTGTTCTCGTGGCCGTACTTACTTCAAGTTCATGATCTTGCAAGCTACTGTGGAGCACATCTTGGTACCGGTGCATTGCGAGAGAACTCAAAACGCCTCTTTGTCCTAGATTAACTACGTCCGGCGGGCTTCATTTCCCATCTGGATGATCAGGCCTTCAGGACATGCCGTTCCACGTCAATGTAGTCATTCATGAATGCCGCCGTCTTCTGTCTGCAGCAGGTCTGGGCAACCACGGCGTCGTCCAGCGTGGGTAGGCATGCCAGGCAACAGCCTCTACCCAGACCAACGTCCATGGCCATACGTCACCCCGATGGCCTACACCGTTGCCAACGCGCCTCGCTGTACTCAGGTGCAGTCAGCAGACGATGCCCCATGGCACGACGAGCGCACTCTTACAAGCTCGATCATTGCTTCAATTTCACCTCGCCTACCCACGCATCGTGTCCGCCCACATCTGCCGCACCTTCACGCGCGTTCTCCTTCTAGGTGTCATTCAGTTCGCGAGCGCGCGAGCTTCCCAGACGAGCAACAGAAGGGAGCACGACTGTATTGCGATTCGTGAGCCAACATAATGTATACGTAAACAAGCCTGATATCTGTCCGTGTGAGGTACGACGACGATGGGCAGAACAAGACGAGCCGGGATCTGGTGGGAGGGGTGATGTGTGGGATGATGTATGAGGCGGTGGGAACTGGGCCCGCAATGCGCGGACGTCGTGTCTAGTGTGTGTACAGGACATGCTGGATGACGAGCCGGTTGCAAGTTATGTACAAATGCGACAGTCCATCCCAGCAGATACGAGTACGAGGAGAACCAACGGGCGATGAGTGGGAGCGGAACCAAGGTGGGATTGCAGGGCATATGCGTGCTGGGAGTCAGATAAAGAGAAGGCAAAACGGGAAAGTAATGCATGTATGCGTGGCGAACACAAACCAAGGCGAGGCGCCACGAGGCTTTGGTAATACACAGACCATATCGTACAAACCTTCTCAAGGTTGAGAAAAGAGCGTGAGTGGGCGACAGGAGGGGGAGGAGGAGCGACGCTTCTGGGTCGCACGTGCCTGGCCCGGCGTCGTTTATGCATAGATTGGGTGGAGGCGACGTCGAGCGGGTCTGCGCGCATCGAGAGCGTCGGGGTCCTTTTAGAGGGTCGTCGGTGTCGGGATGAACCGCACTTTACTGTTGTACAAAAGCAGCGCTACCGCTGGGAGTCGACATAAGTCGGAGCAGATAGTAATAGATAGGGCATCCCAAGAGGCCTGTGCGAGTCGGGATGGGGGTATTGCGCGTTCAAGTGCGAGGGAGCCACAGCGGCGAGCGATGTTCATATATGCACATCCTGCGCCGTCCGCGAACAAGCGCGCCAACGGCCTCTGATGGGTCGTCGGTTGCCCATTCGGGGCGTCACATGCGGATGGTGGTCCGGCCGGTTACGTCCCCGACATCAATGTCAGTGATGTTCAGCGTCCGAACAACGTAACGCCCCAGAGAGATTTGGCGGGGAGGGGTGGAAGGGGGAGGCGCGCGCCGTCAGCTGACGGTGTCTGGCAGCGGATCTTGGTGGTATCGAGCGGTTGCGGGAAATAATGGGTAAGAGAGTCGTGATGGATGTCGTACGAGTCGTTCGAGATAGGCAGGAGGGTGCGGCGGGGAGGGTACGAGAAGGGCGGCACGGGCGTCGGCGGTCAGCATATGCTAGCGGCCTCTTGATTTCACCGCATATGAGCTGCAATAAGGGAATGCGCATTAGCACTCGTCCCCCTTCCGTACCACCAACGAAGAAATCGGATGACGACAAGCCAAAGAGGATCGATGCCCGCACCAGAGAACACCGTAGACAAGCATTACGGCCGTTCGTCCTCGCGAACAAGGCACGCGCGCTCGATGACGTCCGTATGCAGACTTCCCGGACGTCCAGCGGCGACCGAAGAAAGGCCCTGCGAACGCATATAACGATGACGGCGTACGTACGACCGAGCTTTTCCTCTTTCTTCTCCCCCGCTCCTCACTCACACACGATGCCGTCATTCGTTGCAGACAACATCTAATCCATTTCCGTATCCAAACCAGATACCAAAATCCAAAGGTCCAAATCAAGAGAAACACGCAACAAGATGCTCACCTCCTACTATCCCAGCATCTGCCATCCCACCGACCCCAAAGCCGGGAAAGCCGGCACCGTATCCACGACCGAACCCACCCATGCTTCCCGCGCCACTAATCCCGAGCGCCGGTGCCGGCGTCGTTGAACCACTATGCGTCGGGCTCCCACTCGGCGAACCGGTGAAGCACCACTGGCGGATCAACGCAGCGTACGAAGAGTCGAGCGGCGATGTCGGCGCGGGGCCCGGAAAGCTCGTCGGGCGCGACACGTTGGTAGGCGTCGACGAACCAGAGCCGCCCGAGTTGTTGCCGTTCGAGGAGAGGCCACTGAGGCCGAGGGCAAGTGGCGACATGATGCTGACGGGCGACGATGGCGGACTCAATAGCTGGGTGCTCGTGTTTTCGACCCCTACGCCCAGCTCCGCACCGAGCTCACTCGACGCTATTCGCAGATCGAGTGGCGGCAAAGAAGACGGGGCCTTGGGCGCAGCAGAAGCCGTCGACGCAGGCTCAGAAGGCGGGGTAGGAGAGAATGACGTTGCGGGCTGCCCGCCGATGATGATAAGATTCGGAGCGGGCTGCGAGGTACGCTGCTCGTCCTCGTCCTTCGCCTCGTCCTGCTCATCCTTCTTCTCGTCCTCATCGTGCGTCGACTCTGGCTCCGGGCTGTCCGAGTGCGTACCAACGTCACCCGGCAGGCTCGCGCTCCTTGAGCGACTGGGCGGCGTCATCGGCGGCGTGACCATGTTCGACATGTTGGGCGCAACATAGTTGCTGAGGCTCAGCTTGCGAGCGATGTAGCCCTGCACGGGGCTCACAGGGCTGTCCTTCTTCTCCTCGACCATCGACGCCGGCGAGGACTGCTCGACGCTGGGACTTGGCAGCCACGGGCTCGACGAGCTACGCACTAACGGAGGCGCATATACTCGCGCGTGGGCTCTGGGGAAGGTCTCTGCCTCCGAAGCGCGGTGCTCACCCGTCACAGGCGTCGACCTGAGCGTGCTCGGCGCGCTGAAAGTCCTCTGTTGTGCGATCGCCGTACCGAAGCTACCGGATCCGATCGAGCCAAAGTTCATGCTGCTCAAGTTGAGCTGGTGCGAGGTAGGCGACTGCGCACGGCGGAAGCCGATCTTGTAGTTCTGGCCATTGTTGTTGTCCCAGAACTCACCACCGCCGCCAGGCGAATATCGCGTAACGAGGTAAAGTGTGCGGTCCGCGAGTTTGTGCTCGTAGTCCTCTAACCGGATCGTGAAACTGGATTAAGATGAACGTCAGCGGTGATCAACACGCGGATGCAACGGGCGACGCACCTGAAACGATCCCACGTTGGCCTTTTCTCATCCGACCTCAGCTGCCCGCCCGCGATACCCGCTGCAAGGTCTCCAAGCGTCCGATGCTCCTGTGGGAACGGTGGCGGCAAGCTCGGAAGGCTCACGACATGCCTGCAGGTAACCTCGCTCGTCGTCTGCCAATCGTCCAATGTGAAGCGGACGGCAACGCGCTTCTCAAAGTGGATGTTACGGACTAGGACCGTCCCGCGGAGCGCCAGTGAGCGTGTGCGAGGCAGGCTAAGCGTCTCAAGGTGCACGTTCGCGTAGGGGGACGGGTCCGGAGCGGGTATCCTACTCGTACGCGACGGGTTCGGGTCAATTTCGTGGGGAGTCGACTCGCTGGAGACTGAGGGAAAGGGGAAGGAGTTCTGACCCATGCTGGAGCTCTCTGCCTCGGTCTCAGTCTCGGTCTCCTCACCGGGCGGCTTTGACAGGCTGGCAGGCTTGCCAGAGCGCGAGAAGACACGTACTGACTCGAGCCCGGAGTCCTTCTCGGCGAAGTGGACATTCTTTGGCCCTGCAGGCGTGCTTGGCGCGGACTGTGCGCGTAGATGCTTTGACGCGGCACGAGGGAGATCCAGGATGTTCGGCGAGGACAAGGAGGACTTCAAGGAAGGCTTCAGAGGCTTGCCGTTGGACAGGATGATGGGTGTGCTGGGAGTGCGCGGCAGCGAGGAAGCAGAGGACGCCCGAGAGTTGGCAAGAGAGGGAGTCGGGATGAATGGTGAGGTAGGGTCTGTCGGTGAGAGTGGCGATGACTTCGGGAAGGGTACGGAGCCCGGCGCGAGGGAATCAACACGCGCGCCATACGGCATCTCGATGCGCGAGGGCGGCTCAACGCTCGGGCTGAACTTACCCGTGTTCATGGACAGACGGAGGGAGTTGGTCGGGGGTAGGGGGGAAGTGTAGGAACGCGGCCCCAAGGTCTCGGAGGCACGCATGGTAGGGGCGTCATCATCATCATCGTCGTTACTGCCGATGTCGATGTGGAACATGGCGCGCTTATGGGAGCGCGGGAGGGAGCCGAGGGAGACGAACGCGCCAGGGCCGCGTTCGTCAGAGAAATGGCCCGAAGAGCGGGTGCGACGGTGTCCACCGGGGCGAGGGCTGGTTGGGCTGGTTGGGCCTGCCAACGCGGCAGTGGTCGTCGTTGAGGACGCGCTCGAGACGGGTCGGGCAGCGGGCACGGCGTAGGGCATGGTGTTATCGAAGCCCAAAGCACGAGCGTGCTGATATGAAGGAGGGAGGGGGAGGGGAGGAGGGAGGAGCGGTAGGGAAAGGGAGGAGGAGATGTTGGGGGCGGGGACTGAGGCTCTCCTTTGATATTAGGACGGCCTGATAAGTATCTTCGCCCGACGTCATTTAGTTTTAGATAACCCAGTTTCTCGGGCCACGTGTGCCCACTCTAGGGCCATCCCGCCCCTCTCGGGCGCTTAGACTCCCCGCCCCGCGCCCCAACCTTGGCTCCCAGCGCGCGCCACCTGTCACTCTCAGCCCGCCCCCTCGCTGGTCCCCTGGCTGCCCATCTTGTTCCCTCCCCTCCACTACCAACCGCGCACGTCCTCGCAGCTCTCCCTTGTTATTCTGACCTTTCTCAGAACAACGAGCGTCTCAGCGTGCGCCCAGGTCGTTTCCAATTGGTGTACTCCACACCCGCAAGCCAATAGACGACGACTGCCCACGTTCTCTCTTCTCCCATCAATTTCCTATCGTGCCATCCCATTCACTACTTCCGGTCCCCGCCCTTCTTCGTCCGCCGGGCCTCTCGCGCCCGTGCGCCCTCCCCCTGGGCATGCACCACGAGGGTGTTCCCTCCTAATGCACAGCGCTCACGAACATAGCTCGTCCATTTACCGTCGTGGCTCCCCTCGTACGTACGTATCTCACAGATTCCCCCTACGTCGTAACGTCTTTTTCCCACAACTGTTCCCAGTCACGGCCTAGTCAGCTCTATCTACACGCCCCCTTCCTGAAGCTCTCCCCTTGATGTCCGATGCCCATCCAGCAGTACCCAACACTTCGCGTACCCTGGCGACGCGCTATCGCACCGCCCTGTCATATCTGCACTCGAATTCTATCCGCTCCCTTGAGCTCTTCCGTTACGTCTTACGTCCTCGCTCTATCTGCCACCCTTCGCGCGTCGCCCCGAATGTTGCTGTTCCCGCTGTATTGTACTCAATTCTTACCATCCATCGATACCGTACCCTGTCCCATCTGCATCTGACGACTTCCTCCGCCAGTCTTATCGATGCCGACGCACCCCCGGCCCTTACGGATTCCGATGCGAGCCTCCAAGATGCCGGTAGCGGTAACGCCATCCGCTACCAGCATTTACTTAGCCTCCCAATAGATCACGCCAAACTTATCTCATCGCCTCCAAATCGTCGCCTTCGCCCTCCTCTGCCCTCCCTCGGCCCACTCTTCGATTCTTCTAGGGCGCCCGCGAAGCCGCGCTACCAGACTCGGCGAGATGTAGATCTCCTGCGTCTGTTATGTTTGAAATCCTATTCTCCAGCCCCATCTTGATCTTCGTTCTAGCGTGCCGCTGCATCTCAGCCTTAGCTTAATGGACCAACCTTGTCTACGCCGCGGCGGTCCAGGCACAGTACTGCCGGACGGGCTGCCGCCCTACCAAACTGACGCAGTATCCGTCTTGGTGCGCGTAGGTTTGGCAGCTGTCGTGTACCGTGGACACCCCCCTCTTCTCAGCACAACTGCGCAGCTGCGCGTTGGGCACCGGCACACCGATTACAAGAACCCCACAGCTCTGCCAAAAATATGGTATAGGTCAACTTGGTACGCACTACGTACTCAGAATACTGACAGTAATGGCGCTACATTGGCTATGCTTGTCTGACAATTTTCGTGAGAGCCAGCCGCCCCAGTCGGACGGGCTCCTTTTCTCACTCCCGCCTTTGTATGTCCATGCGCGGCGCGCACGAGACGCCGAGACGCACGCACGCTCTTCCGCGTGGATTCGGACGTTTCGATCGAGGGTGGGGATTGTCCTCAGCTCACTGATCTCCTTTTGTCTCCTCTTCGAGTTCTAGGAGTATGCGGTGAAGAAGACAATCTCATTGAATAAGAACTGCACACCATTTTTCAGTGGCAAGCGATCGTGCACGCGCTGTACCGCCTCCGCCGAAGATGGATCACTCCATTCCGCGCTCGGATTTATCGTTTGAACTCACAACAAACAGAGGCTAGACCGTTCAATCAGCCTGCTGTCGTGCGGTTCATTTCCTCGAGCACATCGGAAGTACCTGAGTACTGTGAAGACCCCTTGCAGCAAGAACATACAGGGCAGCGCAGCGCCATTCAGTAGGTGTCGCCCCTGACTACACGACTCGAAATAAAAATTCTGTCTCTTGATTAAAATTGCAGACACGGATTGTGTAGCAAAGGCCAGCATTCCGTAACGTAGACGTAGGACCACATGCATCTCCGACATGTGCGCACACCCGCTCAACGCGGGATTCCAACCGATCAGCACCGCTTGGCGTGTGGGGGGCGGGAGCTAACCATATTCAGCCTAGCGTGCGATGTTCGATCGAGAAGCAACGTCCCCGCCTAGGCACCCTCGGCAAGCTGAATTGATTAGCTCAGCGAGGACAATTCAAAATCACAGCTTGGGCGCTCCGATTCACCGAAAGGGGCAAGGCGCGAGCCTGGGGCCGAGACAGCTCGGCACGCGCGGCCCGCCCCGCGAGTCGTCGCCGACGTGGGCGTCATATCGATTTGTCGGCTGTCCCTTGTCGTTCGTCGTCCGTCGTATTTCTGACCTCAATCGCGTTCTGGAACTACAACGGCTGCATGCGAAGGTCGCGCCTTGGAAGCGGTGGTTATGACCTGTGAGTCACAGATGCCCTTGTGGAATGCAATCCGTGTTGACCCGCGAAAACTTCAGTTCCGCGAAGATGTTTGCGCCGCCGTAAAGCCGACAGCGACCGAGGCTGGTACATACGGTACGCAGCGTAGAACGTGCGGCATTCTGTGTCGTAATGCAGTGCGGACGTCATGGTCTCGGTCAGACGTCAGTGTACTCTCCAGCGATAGCCACCCTGAAGCGCTCACCTACAGGCTTGCCATACGTTCTAGGTCGGTGAGCACCACAGCTAGATGGGTCGGGAACGTCAGCTGTGGCGTTCTCAAGACGTAGTGGGTCCTGCCGCGACACCGTTGGTATTGAACCTTCGAAGCTGGACGCGGTCCCGAACGCGCCACCGTGCGTAGTGCGGCGCTTCCGAGGTGTAAGTAGCGGGGCGAGATTTTGCATAGCTACTTACACGCAAAGTGCAATCCAGGTGTGCCCCATCGGCGTTCGTTCCTGGTGCTATCACTTGCGGAGACTCGACGTCGACGATGAGCCCCCGATTGACAGCTCGTGGTACGAGAGGGAAGTGCTATAACGATGTGCTCCGCAAGTACTCTGGTGCGCGTGATCATGAACACAACCTGGCGTCCCAGAGACACAAGGTGAGCGTCTTCGAGATTTCGTAAAACGTTGTCGGCGGCTCGTCAATCAGCCTGTACTAACAAATCGCGTTGACAGCGCACGCCGAAGCGTCAATCCCCCCATTTGAATTGCCGTTCTTCGACGACTGGCAGCACACTATCAATGACTATCAACGTCACGACGCCCTGCTAAACCACACCAATTTACAACCCGCATGATTGGCCGTGCCCCTCTATCGCTCGCGCTTGGACCGCGTGTTACTGCCGGCATGCCTCCCGATATCTCGTAACGCCGCACCGGTGTGCGCCATGTCAAGACGCTGTCATGGAGTCTACTTCCGTCCCCAATGGGCAGGAAAATAGACGCAACTTCGGCGCATCCACCCTATCGCAACTGGCGCGTTCTTCTGCACGCCCTGTTTCCTCGGCGTTCGCTACCCAACCTAAGTCCGCAAACACGCCGTCTGTTGCCGCTGCTGCTGTTCCCGCCGTACCGCTGTGGCGCTCCGGTGCGCGCCACGCGGTTTGATGGCTACTCATGTCCTCAGACTCGGGGTTAGGTACGTCGTACTGACGCGCGATAAATGCTGATATTTGCAAAAGTTTGTTGAACGTGCACGCTATGTGGCGTTAGCTGACTGGTGGAAACGCATTTTGCAACGGACAGGCGGCAGGTACGGTGGCAGCGCGGATCTGTTCACCGAATTTCAGACAGCGTCGGACCGAGTAAGCGAGGGCGCAATCTAGAGACCGACAGGCTGGCGACTGCACAGTAAGCTCAGAACGGAGCTCGAGGCAAGCACTGATTAGTGGAATGCGTAGCATACTGACCGTATCGCGCAATGGCCTATACCTCCAAAATGCAGGATGATATCGTTATCAGCATCACAAAGCACATTGGGTGCACCACGTCGGTCTGTAGCCGACGCCTACTCGCCGGTGTCATTGAAAGTTGTACCGCCACAGTGGCGACGCTTAGTGCGCTACGCCCGCCTCTGTCCATGTTCGCTTCAATCGCTTGCCAACCTCATCGTCACTTCGCCGAGGGCTCGTCACGTCCGAGCCTAGGGCCTCACCGCCAATCCGTCGATTTCTTCAACGTGTGTCGGCACCGCAGCGGTCATCGTCCGCGACAGCAGATTCGTTACTTGCACCATACGCTCAGCCATTCAGGAAGGCAAACTGGGTCCCGGGAGCTATCCCGATGCAGCCCGCACGCATCGGCCCGCACACAAAGACACCGTAAATCTGCACTTCTGGCTACCCACCACTTTGTCTAATCTCTCGGTCCCGTCTTTGCTTGATAGGAAACCCTGGTCCGGGGAGAGGGCACGCATGGCAGAAAGAGAGCTCCCGGGGGATCGGCGTCGCTTGATTCGGTTCCTGGGATTCGGACCCGGTACGAGATTAACATCAGGATTCAAGGACTGCTGCGGCGCCCGCGCATCGTCAGTAAGCACTTACGCTTGTTTCCGTTTAGTAACGACGATCAGGTCTCTGGCTAGGACCCTCCTCACAATACACGTAGTCGTTCGTTCTTCTCTATTACTTCTTACTGCAACCGGAGTCACTTCAGATTCAGAGCCCATGCTTAAGACGATCACCTTCGCTCCGCTCACCACACTCCCGCCTCTTCTGATTCCACGAAACTCGACAACCGTTTATGCAGCACGATCGGCGCACGTTCTCATATGGGTGCCGCCGTAGTCTTCGCATGCTCAATACTCCCGCGCAGCGATCTACAAATGCACGTCGGAGTGTCTTACGTGATTTGTCATCTGTGGTGAGCACTCATGCGCACTTGCTCGTCGCGTGCATCGCATGTGTTTCCAGTAGGTTGGCGGTCCCCCGCAGAGACGATACTTAGTCTGCATTCGTTATCTTGTGCCTTCTTTTGCACAGACCTGGCCGAGACTAGATTGACTCTGGCTGATACCAGTCTCCTCTAGGTTGGACAATATTGCTTGGCGAGTCTTGGTGCTGTGCAACTCTATCAGCAAGCCCTAACAGCCTAATAGTGGTGCATAGCGGAGGTGAGTTGCACGGATATGTCGGTTGCCGACTGTCTCTCTCAACTGCTTGCAATTTTGCAATCCGGTCCAAAATTATCCGGGCACATCTAGTGCGAGAAGGAGAGCCAGCCAAACATTCATCCTTAGCTATGTGCAAGGTGTGTCCCAATACTCCAAGTTGACAAATTCTTCATTGCTGTTGCTCAATCCTCCGATGTTGTAGGAACATATCGCGTATACACTTCTTCATGACATATCCGCTGCATGGCCGACATGTGCCCGATTCATCTTGCATCACTGCTGCCCTTGACCCTCTGTCGCACTGGCAGTGTCGGTCGCGGACCCGCCGTCAACGGAACGAACGTGCCACGATCGTTGATCTAGCGGGAACACGGGTGGGGCGCTCCGAGGTCGGACAAGGCGCCTGGCGTCGGCGACTCGACGGAGGCCGACTGCGTGGCCGAGCTGTTGGGTACGATCTGCGCCGTTGGACTCCGTGCTATCAGGTTCATTTCCAACTGAGCAATTGTCAATCAAGAACAGAAACAATGTGTGTGATCTTTGCACCCAAAAATTCGTTGAACGCATTGCGTGTACGTGCCTCTTGGGACATACAGCTCACTCGGTCGGCTGTACCGAGGCGCACGTCCATGCGCGGTTGGTCAGATGTTGTGGCAGCAGGACTCGGACGAGATGCAGCCTGGTGCCTTACGGCATAGTATGCAGGCCGACGGGATAGGTACTATCACGGACCGGTCAGTCGGCAGACCCTAGAAGTCGGCACCCCGCTGCCTCTCTAGCCACAGGTGACGCCTTGCTTCCGTTCGACTTGGACGTGAGTTGTGAGGTCGCTGCACACCTTCTAGTACCACTTGCACGGCAGGATGCCCACTGTAGAGCGAGATTGACATTCGGGCAAATGTCACGCCCTTCAGCCACTGGCCGAAGCTTGCCGTAGCGGAGTTTGAATCCGGTGAGGGACCAGTGAGAAGACGGGCAGCGTTTTGGACACAGAAATATATCCCAATCTACGCCAGAGGCTCAAAATTGGTACCTTGGTACATGACCATGCATTAACTGTCATGGAACCCCAGATTTCATCAAATGGTTCGTGGCGTGGTTGTCGAAACAAACTATCAGCACAACCTACTCACTGCGTGAAATGCGTTGTACAAAACGCGCCTTACGTGCACTATACCTCGTGTAAAACCAGTGTATGAGCGATGTAATAGAAAGCTTATACGTGCTCATGACACCGTCATTTCGAACGGTAAGTCGCATGGAATGTTCAGTGAATGTTTGCGTAGAGGATGGGTGAATACCCACTGCATATCTCGGTATCTCAGCAGTGTCACCTAGGTATACACCTGTATATCACCTTTCTTACACCATCAACACAGGTAGAATAAAACTGCTATCATTCGTCTTTACATCAAGTCTGTCCGCTTGATAATTGGTGCCTTACGGGTGGATTGATCGCTGCATTCTATCATTATTCAGGGAGCATGTAGCACGAGGTGAAGCCACAATTGATTATATAATATTACCCTATTGAGCCTTCACAATGTCATACCGGCCTTGGCTCGTTCCTGCCCGAACGGGTACCCTGCCATGATTGGTGCGCAATGCTACGAAACGCATGCATCGTCGGGCCCACCCCGGCTGATGGTGATCCACAGACGTGGAACAACAACTAGCCTAGTTGACGAAGGCAACACGAAGCCTGGAGAGACAGTACTAGTCTCAAGTTGGCTGCAGAAATTTGACGAACTGAGGCAGAGCAACTACTCGTGGCAGACGAGTATAGGGTTCCTGAAACACCACAGTCAGCATAAAGAGGAAGTACCGCTGCAGACTTTGGGCCCACCCTTCAGCAAGATGACCATGTCCTCCGAATCTCGCGCCAGTACAACCACTCCCCTTGATCCGGTAAGCTGATTACTAAGATTGTTCTTCAGTAAGACGTGCACGATATTGATGTTGCTATGAACCTACCACAGCAGTTCAACGGCCCGGGAGATGATGCCTCGTGCCCTAGTACCGGGCTGGGCCCCAACGGCTTCCTGATGCCTACGGGTTCCAACTCACTCGAATCGGAACTAGGTGCTCTTGAGCCCTTCATGCATGGAGTGAGTCGTCTAGCACTGTTCTAGACCGACAGACAACTTACTGAGGCATGTCATGACCAGTTGGATGGAACTGGTGATCCCATGACGAACCTGCAGCCGGGACACAACCTGTTCACACAGTTATCCAATGGCATGGGCACTGTGAGTATAACGTGGCTTGCTCTCGCTATGAGAACTAACCTGGGCCTAGATTCATTATCCGGGAGCCGCCATGTTATACCCCGCACAGCCGTCTTCCGGCATGAGTGGCGCGTTTGGATTGGGGATGCCACAGCCTGGATTTCAAGCTTCCCTCAATTCGGGTAGCTCTATGCATGCTGCTATGTCCCTCAGCGCGTCAGAGGTCAGTCAGCTGCGACTGTTGATTGCGCAATGGTCGCACCTCAGGGAACGCGTGGACTCCGCTTTTTCGACGGCCACAGCAGCGTGCGAGCAAGCTACCGAAGCGAACCGCAAGGTCTTGGATATCGAAGAGTGGAGATCTGAGCGAGCGAGCGAGCGCGAGTCAAGCATCGGCCCGATTCGCACGGAGCCTGAGGAAAAGACGCGTGCTGCTCGCAAAGTCGCCCTAGAGGTCAGGTCGCTTCCTATTGTGTGGTGTTTGTAGAGTTGACCGTGTCCTGACCGTGTCGTTCTTGATATGCTTTCTAGGATACTGTGCATCAAAAGATGATTAGCATGCTGGGGATTCGGTATGTGGGTAAGCGAGGAGTGTATGATCTCCCGGAGCCCCCACCTGCGCCACAAGTACCGCCCGAGGACGAAGCCAGTGTTTGGACACCGGAGTGGACGAAGAAACTTAAGTACTCACCATACAACCGAGCATTCTTGGCGAGAGTCGACACACTTCTCACTGACATGGAGCAGCACATTCCCGAGGAGAAGGTCAGTATTTCCCGACAGAAATGGAATCCCTCACTCACAGTTCCCCGTGTTTGCGTCTAGCGAGTCTATCTTGCCGCCTCGGTGAAATCGCGTCAAGGTGCTATCAAGACATATTTTGGGACTCTGGCCAAGGCATTCTGTCGAGGTCGTGATCCTTCCTTGCAAGCTAAGTACGAGGAAAGCATCGAGGACCACCGGGAATTTAGGCGGCGTGAACGTGTGAGTACTCACTTCCAAAAGTCTTTCCGATGTTTTTGAGCGCTCATGCTCGCAATCGCCCCTACAGCAGTCACAAGATCTCCTCAGTGCAGCTAAGCGTGTAGAGGAGGATATCGCACGCCACCTTGGACGACCTGTTGGTGAGGTTTGCGGGATCGCCGCTCTTATTCAGGTGCAGTGGCTCGATGAGCTACACAGTGACTGTGGGGCTGTCGATCTTGCGGAGTGGGATGCGCGGAAGCGAGAGGCCGGTGGTGGCGTGCAGCAGGCTTGGGAGGCCCGTCGGTTGCGTTGGAAGTCTATGTTTGTGAGTGATTGACATGGCTGTGTTCGACAGCCGTCTAACAACACTGTGTCTGTCACTTTGATAGCTGCGTAAGATACTCCTCCTTCTTCTGAAGAAGGTGCGCGAGGACCAAAAGGGGAAGGCCGCTCATGGGAGTACATTCATATTCCCCGGCCTGCATGCCAACACAATCGACACTGCTCCCCCATCGGACAAGTTGCCCTGGCGCCGATGTGTCAGCCAAGCTTGGATCACTCGCAACCAGGCGGATTGGGCATTCAAAGACGATGACGTCAACAAGGTTCCGATACTTGCTGTGGACATACCCGACGATCTCTTTACAGACGAGGATCGCCTGTGGCTTGAAGAAGACGAGTTGGACACGTCTGCAGGAGATAGTGATGATGTGACTGGCAATCAGGTTGAGTAGTAGTAAATACATGTATCGCACTCTCACCATAAGTGCAACCAACATTCATGCCACCTCTGTGGAAGCCCGGTGCTTGTGCAAGGCTCACAACGTTGACCAAGCTCACACGTGTGCTCAGGATTCCGAGGCTGTTCCGAACGACAGAATGCGTGAGTCGACGCGGACGGTAAGTGGCTGTGGATGGCGAGTCCGTGTACGTGGGGGCTCAAGGCACGGTGGCAAGGGCGGCGGTGGAGGAGTGCTGGCCGCGGTCCTTGACATTACGCTCGGCACCACTGCGCGCCCGGGACGCTGTGCCATGGCAAACATCCCCGCGAGATCCGTATCGCTGAAGCTCCGCTCATCCTGTCTGAGGATTGGCTCGCGCGCCGTGTCGTCGTAGCTGGGCAGGTCGTGCACTGGGCTTCACAGCGGCGTGATGCTGCAGCCGAGGAACCCCTGGCTTTCCATGTCGCAGTCCGGCACCTCTGTGAACGTGTGGTGCAGCTGCTCCGGGTGGTGTGCGAGG
>MPVS01000337.1:0-26947 GCA_001931775.1 Fomitopsis pinicola
GAACCGTATACGGCTTGTAATCCCAGAAGTAATCAAGTGAATTGACGACCGTCTGACTTGCACCTGAGTCCATGAGCCAAATAATGTGCTTACCCAATTGTTGATGCGAATGAGACTTATTCACACCAGGGCAATAGAACGACGAGCTCAATTTCACAGACCCGGCGTCAGCAGACGCGCCACTATGTACAACAAGAGACGTAGCTACTAGGGTACTAGCTTTTCGAGGAGGACAGACCGTACAAGAGGTGTCCGTACAAGCAGTGTACTTAACCTCCTTGACCTCCACTACCAATCGTGGAACTGGCAAACAGCTACTGCTTGGTCTGACGCACTGGAAACAGGGCAGACACCATCACACATGTTGATGGCACAAGCGGTTCTTGCCGTTGCCTTTTCCACCTTTACCTTTCCCCTTGCCCTTGTCGCCGCCCTTCTTGGGGCGCAGGTGAGGGTACTTGGTCCAGCATTGGTCCGAGCCGTGTTTCTTGCTGCAGTGTGAGCAAGGATCTTGACCGTTGTGCGTCTTAACTTGGGACGTCTTTGATGCAGACTGTCCCATTCCGGACCGGCGGAGTGATTCCTCGGAGAGGACCTTACTGACGAGTGTCTTGATCTTCAGGTCCTTGAGAACGGTTGTCGCCATGATGGCAGACACCATTGTCGAGTAACTTTCCGGGATTTTTGACATCAGGAGGAGAGCCTGGGTGGGCTCATCCAACGAGATGCCGCCGTTGACAATGTCCTTGAGCACAGTTTGGATCTTACTGATCTGATCCTGCATCGGCTTGTTGTCGTCCATCTCCCTCGACTTGATGAGGGAAGAAAACTGCGACCAAACGAATGCTGCATCTGGTGTACCGAAATGTGTCTTGAGCGACGCCCACATGTCCTTTGCCGATTTCATAACTTCAACACCGTTGACTTTCTCGTAGAGAAGATGGTGGAAGCTGTTGTCGGTGCACATAAGAATCACACCCTTGGCACGGGTGTTCGCCTTCTTGTATTCCGCATTTTTTAGGTCACCGGCCAATAGAGCCTCATTGGCTTCTATAAACGTTAGGTAGCCGAGCATCTGGCTCGACCAAACCTTGTAGTCCGAAGACCTTTTGAGGACTGAAATGCTTTCTGCCTTCAAGTCCGACATGGTGGAAAGTAGATAAAGCTCGAAGAAGTCGTCAGAGACTTCTTCTTCCGAAACGGCAGGTGGTAAACCTTGGAGTACAAAAACGAGGTCAGGAGAAAGAGGTGTTGCCTCTTCTTCTTCTTGAGACGGTGCTAGTAGTTCCTCTATGTCGTCTTCTTCGAAGAGATTCGAGAGATCTGACGGTAAAGTAGTAGGAACAAACGATGGAGATAGGTGAACAGGAGAAACTTCAGGAGTTGGTGAAAACGCTCTAGAACCGGGGATAGAAGGAGACCCGAATTCTGGAAGTGAAGCTAGATGTTGAGGTTCAGGTACAGAACCCTCGAAGAAACTTGAAGAAGCAAATTCAGAGAACACATTGGTCTCTTGCCACTGGAAATGACCCTAAGGAGGGGTCAGAAGTGGCACCTGTTTACCTGGCCAGGTGGAGAAAAATGTCTCACAAAGGAGTGTGCCGGTGTAACCGCTGTTGTCAGATCTTAGATGAAAATCGCAGTGATCTGTACAGTCGTAGAGGTGAGGTAGACCTGTGCAGTCGAACGGCTGTTCTACTGCTGCTGGTGTTTCTGATACCGGTGCTTCAGTTACCGGTGCTTCTGTATTGTCGTCTAGCGAATGCTCAGACGAAGCCACAATGTGATGCTTGACTTATGATTCCAGTGATGTATACAACAAACCTAAGGTACACCGACCTAAGTACTACAAAACTATCCAGTCCAGATAGCCCCCGTTGGCTATGCTCATCAGGTCCTTGCAGACCTTTCTGTACCGCTTGACGAGCGGTTCCTGAGGCGTCGAGAACTCGGTGGTTCCGACGCAGCGACAAGCCCACGATATGCTGTCGCGCTGCTGCTTAGACCAGTTGTTGGCCTTGTCGAAGTTGTCGCTGACCCAGTTGAGCTGGTCAGCGAAGCGGTGGAGGGCGCGTTGGGAGTCTCCGAGCAGGGACTCGAAGAGGTACTTCTTGTCGAAGATGGCCTGGTAGCGCTCGATGGTGGCGCTGACCTTCTTCTCGAGAATCCCGACGACTTCTTCGGTCGACTTCTTCTTGAAGTCGGGGAGCGGGCGCGGAGCGGGAGCGGAAAGATGTTCAGCCAATGAACGAGGCTGAGCGGCGGGGTTGGAGCGGACGGGAGCGGGGAGCGGGTGCGACTGGAGTTACAAAAACGTTAGATCCGAGATCGGAGTTGATGCGATAGAGTCGGCGTCAACGAACCTTTCTCTTAGGTTTCGTTGGAGGATAAACTTTTTGCAAACGGCGCGAAGGCCCACTGGAAATACGATCCTTCAGTGCTTTGGGCACTTTAGGACGTCAAACGCTAAGTCACGATATGACTAGCAAACTTGCTACGGCTTACTCCTGGGAAGCGTAGTCTTTGGAGATCCTGCAGGGATTAAACAACGAGGTTAGCGCGAGAGCGCAGGGCTCATAACCTGTTGAAGGAGTGAGGTTGTAGTGGCTATGAAGGCAGGTGAACGAACCTAGAGGGAGCTGCTAGAGGGAGGACCCGTTAGGCACATGGGAGAGCAGTGGAAGGAACGATGCATTAGAGGGCATACGAGCCCAGTATATATACATGTGTGAGAGCCATCATGTGATAGTACAGTAAGTGTATCACCTGATGGTTGAGTCATGCTGAGTCATTATTGTAAGCTACATGAGTAAGTGTTAGTAAGACGGAAGCCGGAACCCCGGGTTACCGGTACAATCACATGCAAGGAGCGTAGGCCCGGTGGAGGTCCGAGTAAGTCCAGAAGTCCGAAGAGAGTCCGTAATCTAATCTACTGAGATCAGGACGAGAGATAACGAGTCCTGTAGATAAGATAAGAGCGAAAAAGGAAAGTATGCGTACAGTACGGTACGTAGCGTTGCAGAACACAATGTAAGTCCATATCAGGCAAGCCTGATAAGATAACACCTGAAATGGTAGAAGTTCAACAGAAGGACCTCAAGAAAACCCTGAGCCTCCTCGCAAGAGAGCTAAGACCTCTGTCCCGTCTTCACGCCCGACTAACACCAGAGCCCAGAACCAAGCTATTAGTGAACATCGACAGGCAAGCCATGAGCATCACATACAGGAAGAAGTGCCTCGGAGACGTGAGAGGGCGGGTAGAAAACAAGCCCCAGTGACGAAGCCCTTTGACCGCGTGGAGTACAAGAAGTTCATGCGGGGGCTTCGAGAAGCCGTGGCAATGGAACATATGAGCAAGTAAGTTGCATATATCTACTGGTACAGTGCATTGTTAACATCGATTGAGGGCTCCGCCGCCATATGACAGGGTCTGGACGGAGGCTCGAGTCATCTCAAGGGTCACAGGCCCACTGGAGCACAGCGAGAGCATCATCAACTTTGGACTATGGCTGTACGTCAATGAAGATAGCATCAATTTATCAGACAGTGGACCCGAGATCGAAGAGGACAAACTCGTACATCTGTGAGCACCTCCGATCTCGCTTTAACAATCCTATCTTGCGCTCACAAAAACAGTCCCAAATCCGAGCTTCGATGCATACTGACAGTCTTCAAACGGCTGATTGGCGTGCTCCCTACGCTCCAGCGCCTTCTCCCAGAGCTCACTCGGAAGATGAAGGTCGAAGACATGCAGGTAATCATCAGGCTGGTATGTCTCTTTCCACTGCTGACCTGCAAACATTCGCGCTGAGGAGGACATTACAGCATGACTGTGGCAGCAAGGTGGGACGAGGAGATGACATTGCACGACTCAAATGGGAGATATTGAGGTATCTCCCGCATGCTGACGGCATCACCATCCCGGATTCCAGACTTGACAAGGACCAACACGGCTGGCGCTGTCATGCGACAGCATGGATGCTATGCCCGCACGATCTGCGCGACGAGTTTGATGCGGATCCGGAGAAGTGAGCAGTGGCTGGTCATCAACATGCGATGTTAGCTTACTTTGGGTCAGATTCTGCAACGAGGTCCGGAATGGACAGCGTATCATTGACCACGATGACTGGCCGACTCTCGCATATAGCGAGACCGAATATGACCCCGATAACCTTGATAGTGGACTCCTTAGGTCTATGTTCTTACTCAGGGTACGTGCATTTCAAGTTGCCCTTTGGCACAGCAGTACATTCAACTGATATCCGAGTCATTCTTACTGACATCCTAGTGCTGGAACTGCATATTCAAAGGCCCGTCTAGTGCTCGCTTCGATGGGCAGGGCTCCGCACGAAAAGGCGGTCGCTGTGTTGTTGCACTTACATATAACATCACCCATGTGGACGAGTATAACCTTTGCTACACTGTTCTCTTAGTAAGTCGTTTATGTCCTGCTACTAGTAGGAACTCACTCTATATCATGTACTCTAGGCTCGGTTTCTCCTCAGCTCTGTCGCAGAATGGCAAGCAAACGACGGTTGCTTCATTGGCAGAGGATTCTGGTCAAACCTCATGTCACTCTTCGAAGACCAACAGTGGCGCGAAGACACTCTGGCGTGGTGGAACGAGTGAGTACTCTACATAGTACTATACCATCTCTACTAACTATCACCATAGGAAAGCCTTCGGTATCAAGCGACCGGGTCATGCAACGTCGACTGCTATGATACCACGCAACGGACAAGCTATGATGTCGAAAATCCAGGCGCAGCGCGCCTTGGACTCGAACGCCAAGGCCCATCTGCTTCAGCGGCATAAGTAAGTTTATCTCTGCATGCTCGCATACTGTGTACAAAAATAACTGATGTGGTTCTGTCACTTCAAGTCAACCCCTGCGCGTGTTCCGCGCCCTCTGTCATAGCAAAACTATCTCGGGCTCACACGGTGTCCTTTTCCGATCTCCCTGTCTCTTCAAGTCAACCTCCGCGCGTGCTCTGCGCTCTCAGTCATCTGTCCAATTCCGTCTCTTCAGGTCATCGCGCGACATGTTTGCGCACCTTCGGTGTCCTCCCTCAGGTCGCTTCAACTCAACCCCTGCGCATGCTCCGCTCTCTCAGTCATCTATGTGCAATTCGGTCTCTTCAGGTCATCGCGGTCGCGCACGTTCCGCGTTATCCCTCAGGTCGCTTCAGTCTCTGCCAGGCAGGTTGCAAGATCTCTATGTCACCTCACTGCGGTCTCCGTCTCTTCAGGTCGTGGGTACACACTCAGCCAGTGTCTTCGGTTCTTCTCGCACTCTCTGTCGCCGTCTCTGTCGTCTATTACACTGCGTGCACCGCTCTCTTCCCTCGCCTAGAATTTGCTATACCGTACTTTGTATTCCTGCACGTAATGACTAATACTGAGCTGTTTGCAAGCATATCAGCCTCCTGCACGTCCTGATTATTCGAGCGGGATTGTGATTGAATGGTGGAGATGTACAGCTGGATGACAAAGGTAACCCTTTGAACGGTCAATACAACTCCTGATAACAGTATTGAATGGGATTTATCTCGTGCATACAGTGAGCTTACCTTCCATCCTATTGTGATATCTTGCAACCGCTAACACATGTCTTGCTACCCAATGACATCACTCGTAGGCGTCCATTACCTGCCCAAGATTGTCGCAGAAGCGGATTGCAACTTGGCCCCAAATGAATCCGGTGCTGGATTGAAGGTAAGTCTCGGAGACGATGATTACATGTGAGCTAACTAGTACAACTAGATACAATTCTAGATATAAGCTGTGTGCTTTGGGCGATGTTGCCCGCCATGTCGCCTACTTCCCCCCCACGCAAACGTGGATTGAGATTTTCCATCTGCGATCTTTGACGGTTCGGCTCTCTACCTCCTGCTGGTTTCGTTCGTTATGAGGCTGTGTTTTGTGTCGTAGACGGTTCACCATCTAGCATTTCAGAATCCGATTCGTTCTATATCCTTGACATTCCTCTCTCGTTTATGGTCGACCACTTTCCACTTCAGCCCCTCATCGACATTGCGCGATTGCACAATATCACAGTCGGTCGCAGTCTACGATCTGTCGCTTCTGTAGTGGGTGTACTACGGAACCACAAGTGCGACTCCGCCTGTCCAGAAATTCGCACTTGTTTCAAATCAGAAGGATTTGTTCAGTTTGTGCCAGTCTCACCACTTGTCATTTGAGTCCCCGAGCTCCCATTGCCTTTTGAGTTGACAACGTCCCCTTCTATATCTGTCGCAGAAATTGTGAAGTTCCCAGTCGTGCTTAACACCGCAGTACTTCCGGCGTCAGGTGAAATGTCTTTCGTGGGTCATGTCCGATGGGTGGACGTGTTTGCTCATAGTACACTGCCAAAAATTCGTTATGGCACCCAGACATGAAGTAATCAGGGAAAGCTAATCTCTTTGCTTGCATGGCTCCGAGGGCCCGACCACCTGAATGTCACCAGATAGCCGCATGTGTTGGTCGCCTACCTGGGAAGCTTAGGGACACATTACAGGAATGTTGGGGTTAGGTCAAGAGTTAGATAGACAAGTTATGTCGAGAAACCCTATGAAAACACCTCCCTCATGTTTACATGTTGCTACTGTGTTATACAATGTGCCTCTGACTTGTATGCGAGCGTGATCTTATCCCTCTCCTGACGGCTCCATTATTGCCTCAAGCTTGGCTTCACCTTTTCTAGACACTACCAGGGTAGCAAATACGCGCCATAATCCTCAGACAATCATAAGCGGGCACACGTGATGGTAGGGTTGGACTTAGTAGTCGTCGACTCGTTGACTTGAGGCGCGCTCTCCATGTTCATCTGAGCATCCACTGGCCCACTTCCATTTTTTCGTGCTCATCACAGCTCCTTTTCTGCTAGCTGTCAGTGCTATCTGTGGCCCGTGACAATGACTCAAGCTCTCTGGCCGGTGACATCGTGACAGTCCACGTGGCTCACCTGGATTGTTGCGTTGTTCATCGCCACTGACAGCCCTGGAGGCACAGCGACAACGGGCATCGGAGGCATCGGAGGGCTATGAGAGTGTTTGAGGCTCGCTCGGTCCAATGCAGCACCCAAGAATTGAAAGGTGCTCATATTGCTTCAGTATGACCTGCCTGTACTCGCTATCACAGAACGTGCGTGGCTCACCCGAACATTGCTTCATCTCTAGCGTTCACAACAACATCAAGTTAATCAAGCTGGCAGTCTCAGCACGGGCGCCACTGCAACTTTGCTCGCTGGCAGTCAGTAAAGTCTGAAGCCATTCATTCTATGCTTCGTATGCTTTCATCATGTACTACTGTTCACTGGCATTCTTTCCTTTGTCCACTCTCCCTACTATACGCCCACCAAGTCCTTCAAGGCTTTATGTTTGGTATTGGTACTACAGTAACTACACTCCGGCAGCAGCTGTACACAACGGCGGCCGTGACGACCACTCGCAATCATCATTACATGTATTGTCTCCGCAGCTTGACTGTATTTTTACTGCATTTGGATTGCATGTCAAAATAGATCGGAATTACTGTTTTCGTGTCCCTACGTGCGTGAGCTCCTCAGTTGAAAGAGAACATGGAACGGAAACCTATACATTTATGTAACTGTTGTATGAACAACCATATTGTATGCATGTAAGTCAGGGGTCCTACTCTACTCTTATCTCTACAGGTGCTGAAGACATCTCTGCTCAGATGTCCGTAAGGTGACCGTCTCAGCCAGTCCTCAGGGTGACCTTACGCCGCTGTACCAAATTACTCGATTTACCTATAACGGTCATCTGAGCGCCTCCTCACCCAAGCTAACAGAGCTACCCCAGGCACCTTACCTGGGTCACCTCAGCGTCATCTCTTCAGAATTTGGCGGTGTAGTCAGCACGGAACTTTCGTTCTGAGTATTCCCCTGACTTCGCTTGTACCCTTGCTAGATTATGGTCACACTCGTACACTGGCCATAACACATAAAGTCTCGGGTGTGGCCGGGTCGCAATCTCATCGTGCACTTGCTCATGAGCTGATCCGTCATCAATGTGCTCACCGATGTGGCACACATTTTGCCGTGTTTAAACAGAACACTTTGCCTCTTGCTAAGCATCCTGATGCTCATACGGAATCAGTCGTTTTCAACAACACTGCACACTCTTCGGATTTGGCTCCATCCGCTAGTTCTACTGGCAACACATTCCCTCCTCCTCCGGTCGACGTTGCTGGTGTCGCCTCTGTTGTGGCAGACTGGAGCGACGCATCCAGGCCGTCGAACGTGGCTGAATGCCCGTGTGCAGTATGTGGTGAGCTCGTTCTTGTATGTGTCACATCTGTTGTGCCGTTGCGCGACATCGACACATCTGTTTTAGTGAGACCTGGAGTTAGCAAGGCGCATCTGCAACCCGTTTTGTATGATGGCGCGGATGAGCAGCACGACAATGGCGCCACTGCTGCCATATGTAGAACCTGTTTGAATGGACTTAAGAATCACCGTCTACCAAGTAGAGCGCTCACAAACAGACTGTGGATTGGGGATGTACCCGACATTTTGCGCAACCTTACCTTTGTCAAGAAATTGGTCATTGCCAAGTATCGCCATAATTCCTGTGAGGCTGTGTCGTTGAGGTGCGGCAGGGGCAGGGACTTCCAGGGCAGCGGAAAATGCGTGCAAACACTATCGTCTTCCCTCAGCCGATAGCAAAGGTGTATAGCGTGTTACCTCCTCTGCACAATGAGCTTGACTCCGTTCTGGCTGTTCTATTTGTAGGTCCTTGTGTCCCAGACGAACACGACTTTTGCCGTACACCACTGTTGGTGAGACATAACACTGTTGTCGCCGCTTTAAAATGGCTCATCGCGAATCACACAGAGTACGCCGACATTGCTCTCTCCTTGGCCAATCTCGCCATGTATTCTCAGTCAGAACCGCCTGTCTGTGTTATGCATGTTTCTTCGGATGGGCTTCGCCCCCGTGAGGGAATGGCAGTGTACGATGATGATGGCGAGGTAGGTGTATCAACGGGTCCGTGTGAATTTGTTGTTCATGGCTTGTCTGCAGACGAGCTCGTTAACATGTCATACAATGCGAGAGTTGCGGAGGCTATCAAACATTTCGATAAAGGCGACAGTATGCTCGCGGTTGGCCATGGTGATTCTCCCGAGTCGATCTAACACAATCCTGCTTTATTCCCGGGTATGTTCCCTTGGTTATTCCCTTATGGTTTAGGTGGTTTCGAAAACACACTTGTGGATGTCAAGTTGTCTTGAAAGGAACATATCCAACATTTGCTACTGTATGCTGACCGACGATTTCAGACAGACGAATACTTTCCTTTCATAGTTTTCAATCACGAACAGATTCGTGGCAGCGCACGAGGTGGGTACCTGCTTACAGAATGTAGGAACTTCGACCAGGTCGTGGACAAAATCTTGAATATTGATAAGGCTGCACTACAGGCGATTGTTGACCGTGGTAAGCACGGTACGTTCCTTTGACCGGAGACTCCTCAGGAACAGTTGTGCTTTGAACTGTTGTCTATTATAGACCACGTTGGGGGACATGTCCCTCTGTCTAACACACAGCGGAAATACCAGCGTACCGAGCTCAAGTCAATGATTATGACCCTGGGAGTCCCCATCTTCTTCATCACATTCGCACCTGTTGATTTTAAACACCCGTTATGTATGTACTACTGTGGACAATCGATCGACCTTCTATCGCCGACTCCAGATATGCCTAGTCATCCGGACAGGATGAGAGCTGTCGCCGCGAATCCGGTTGTGTGTGCCCGCTTCTTCCATCTCATTGTCACTCTTTTCGTCTGGCATATTCTTCGCAGTGGAACCGGTCGCCCTGGCTTGTTTGGCGTGACGAATGCTTATTACGGCACCGTGGAGGCCCAGATGCGGCTTACTCTGCATTTACACCTGCTCCTGTGGATATCGTGTTCACTCAGCCCACAGGAAATTCGAGATCGTGTTCTCGATGATCCCTCCTTTCGAGTGTCTCTCTTACAGTGGCTGGAACAATGCCATACAGGCGATTTCTCTACCGGCTCAGTAGACGATGTCCGATTGCGAATTGAAGAGCAGTGTTCTTCGAATAAAGACCAGCGCTCATTCTCAGGTGCATACGTTGACACAGATGACGATGAAGATGTCTATAAAGATCCTGTGACACAGTTACCTGTCGGTCCGCCTATAACTTCTGCGACAGGTACCAATGGTGAGCACGGACATGATCTTTCACAATGGCATTCTACTATGCTGCAGGTGAGCGACGATATAGTGTACAGATCGAATCAGCACTCCAAAACACACAGCAAGGGGTGTAAACGCACGACTGACAGTAACTGTCGTGCTCGCTACCCACGAGATGTGAGGCCGACTATGGTCGTGGATCCCGATACGGGAGCCATTCAATTTAAAAAGACTGAGCCCTGGATTAACACTTTTAACCCTATTTTATCCTATGTTCTGAGGTGCAATCATGATGTAACCTGTCTTCTTTCCGGTACACGTGTTCGAGCGATTATTGCATACGTTACAGACTATGTCTCAAAGGCGGCATATCAGCCTGTTGACTCTTTTGCTACTATTAAGTCTGTGCTTGACTGACAGGACGAAATATTGGCTAACAGCTCCGGTGACCACGCTGCAGCCCGTATGTTGGTCGTCAAGATTGTTAATGCATTGTCCGCTATGCAACAGGTAGGGGGCCCGTCGGCATGTGCGTATCTGTTGGGTAACCCCAACCACTATACTGATCGCATCTTCAAAACATTTTACTGGACTTCTTATATATCTTTCGTGGCTTCGAGTTCCGTTTCCGGTCTTGATGAGGATGCCTCCGGTACACATTCTGATCACCGAGAGCACCAGGAGGAACATGTTCTTATCAGAGTGGAACAAGACACCGTTGTACCCTACTACAGGGTGAACGATTACATTTACCGCCCTTCCTTCTTTGACTCTCAGTGTCTCTACTCTTACCTGACAAGTACCGTCGTAAAAAAGAAGCGGGTAAAAAGAGGGTCTGCGGCCTCTGCAGGTGCCGATGATGATTCTCAAGTGGCTGGTTACACTGCTGGCCACTCCTTTCAATCCAATCATCCATTGGTAGCATCACACACTGTGCACGAAATACCCCGAGGCAATGAGTTTGTCCTTAATTTCGTAGGACCTACCTTACCCTGCAAAGACGTGGGTTCTCGTGAGAAATATTGTCAAGCTATGTTAACATTTTTCAAGCCGGGTGGCTGGCAAAGGGGTGACGACTTACTTGGTGGGCGGAAAAGCTGGGAAGCAGCGTACAATGATGCACAGTTTTCTCCTGAGCATGTCCAGATTATGAAGAACATGAACGTCCTTTACGAGTGCTTGGATGCGCGCGATGACTATTCTGCCCTTCGACGAGAACAGACATCTCATCAATTTTTTGCTGATGGCTCCGTTGTCAACTCGGCAGATAGCACTGCGGACATGTTCACTGACGATCAAACAATGCTTATGGATAACTCGGCTGTAGACGACCAGATCGCCTCTGTTTTAGACGACCCGAGTAGCCCTCTTGGCTTCTATCTGTCTCGGATAATGAATAAGATGGATTCTATCGCGCACGCCGTTCGCCGCCTCTACGGAGCGACGGATATGCAGACATCCACTTCGCTCTCCTTACCCGAGTTGCCCGACAGTCGTCTTTCTGCGAAGACATGGAATATAGTTTTACAGGATGCCAAGGAGCAAGCAACGTGTTCTCGGAATGACGCGGTGTGCGTCACTTCATCGCTGGAAGAATCTAAGGCTAGCGGGCATACGTCCAGTGTACTAGCCCACAGTGCTGATGCAAACTGTGTGTTTATAGCTACTAAGTCAAATTTTCTAAGCCTCATGGAGCGTTATAGCTTACTTCCACATTCTCGCGGTCCTCAGGACAAGACACTGGCTCTCATGCATCGTATTGCTGAACAGTTTACATTGAATGAAGAACAACTTCTTGCCTTTGGAATTGTGGCCGGTCATCTTCGGCACAACGGTTCTCCTCTGCGAATGTACATTGGCGGGATTGGAGGAACTGGAAAATCAACAGTTGTTAGATCTATCATGGCTTTCTTGCGTGCACGAGGAGAAGGTCATCGCTTTCTTGTTCTTGCACCGACGGGAACTGCGGCATGTAACATTGATGGACAAACCTATCACTCCGCTCTTGGCATCCGTGCTGGTAGGCAGGCTGCACTGTCTAAACTAAGGGATTCCCTTGAAGGGAGGGACATGATACTATGCAATGAACTCTCGATGATATCCTGCTCTAATATCACAAGTATTCACTCCCAATTATGTAAGATCTATGGTGAGGCTGCGGTCTCTTTTGGAGGCAAGAGTGTTATCTTGTGTGGGGACTTTGCTCAGCTGCCTCCGCCCGGAAGAGGTCACTATCCTTTGTATTCTGGTAATGTATCAGTAGGTCGTACAGATGAACTTAGTGGTCATCGTCTACAGTCGGCGTTGGGAAAGGGCTTATGGCATCAGTTTAGAACTGTTGTTCTTCTGAAGCGCAACATGCGGCAGCAAGGCATCTCCAAAGAAGACCAGCAGTTTCGAACCGCGCTTGAGAACATGTGTTACCGGGCGTGTACCGACGCCAATACAGAGTTACTTAAACAATGTACAGTTGGTTATTCTTCCTCGTCACCTTCACTGCGTATGCCACAGTTCCGTGGTGTGTCGATCATTACGGCTCTTAATGTCGACTGAGACACGATGAACAGAGAGGGGGCTGTGCAGTTTGCGGAAGAGAATAAATGTGAATTGTTTTATTTTCATTCTTTGGACAAGTGGCCCGATACCGTTGAATTGTCCTCTTCTTTAAGGGCTGATCAGAGGCTGTCATCTTCCGGTGCGTATGGAAACGTGACCTCAATCATTAGTCCGGTTATGCAAAATGTGTTGTGGAACCTGCCCCCTCATCTCACGGATAACCATGCCGGTGTTCTCCCTCTATGTTGTGGTATGCCCGTTTTGTTGAAAATCAATGAAGCGACTGAGCTCTGCACGACTAACAGTGCTGAAGGACGAGTAGTTGCATGGGACTCGCATGAGTACAGAGGCAAGTTGGTTCTTGACACACTCTTTGTGCAACTTACATTGCCTGCGCGGGACATTTATATTGGATCTTTACCATTAAATGTTGTACCTTTAACTCGTCGGACAGTACGTATTTCTTTATCTGCGAAGTCTGCTGGACAAGATTTAAAATGGGACAGGGAGCAGGTTTCTGTACTGTTGAACTTTGCAATGACAGACTTTGGCACCCAGGGACGAACCAGGCCTTTTAATCCTTGCCACCTTACCAATTGTCGTACTCACCAGTCAATCTATACATGCCTGTCCCGAAGCTCCTCTCTAATGGCACTCTGATCTTGGGAAACTTAGATGGCTCGAAAGTAAGGGGGGGACAAATAGGTTCATTGTGAAGAGAGTTTCGCGAGCTGGAGATACTTAACCAGATAACCGCTGCATGCGCAAAAGGGGAGCTACACCCTGACGTAAAGGGGGATTCCAGACTGACCCTCATTCAAAGCTGGCAAAAAAATAAAGGACTCAGACACGTACCGGCCAATGTACATCCTGCAATTGATTGGAGTAACGACAATTTAGACGATCTACGGATTGGGAACGATGATGTTAACTTACCTTCTACCAGTAACAAGCATAGTGATTCGAACACAGCCGGGTTGAACAAAAACGGCAAACGGGTGAATACCGCTAGCCAACTCAAACCAGAAGCAAGTAAAAAGGCACGTAAAGTCGCTGCTTGTGACTCGGATTTACATAAAGCTTCCTCTTCTCAAATCGCACAAGGTTCTCATCGTACTATCATTTCGTTGCCTCGTGCCCCAAAGTGGGATAACACTAATTGGAGCTGCACATATGATAGTGTTTTAAACATCATCTACAACAGCTTCGCGTTCTCCAATACTCTGGCGACCGAAGACATTCTTAACGAGCCCCTCGCTAGCATTTATCGATTGGCACATGCTGTTGTGTCGCCGTCTGACGGTGCGTTGAATATGCTGCGTGATAATGTACACACGGCTGTGCGATTGACCAACCCTGGCGGTTTTCCACTAGGACACACCCTTACGTCGGCCTCGTTACTCCTTGAAACTTTGTTGGCTGAGAGGCAACCCGTAATGAGCTCCGTTGCATTCTGCCTCACCTGTAACCGACACGAGCGCCAATATATGATTCACTCAATGGCCATAGACATTGTCAACACCACCTTCTCCGATGCTTTCTTGGCTTCTTACTCTACACAGGACTTTCTGACGTCACAATTTGAAGACGAGCGTTCAGGGTCACATTGTTCTCAGTGCAGATCCGCTCTGATAATGCATCGCAATATGTGCTGCCCACCACAATTCATCTCGTTCGAACTGCATGCATCGCGCGGTAGTGCATTACCGGTCTTTTCGGACAGTTTAACCTATAACATTGGGGACACCTCCCATCGCTGGAGGCTTGTAGGGGGGGTTTACTTGGGTTCTGCTCATTTCACTAGTCAATTTATAGATGCGTCGGGCCAGACATGGTTTCACGACGGAGCGGCTACGGGTCACGCTTGTTTGAAAGAGTCCCATCCCGTAGACTTCAGTACCGCTATGGGTCGACGTCTAAGCCATTTGATATACGTGCTTGTCGATTGAGGGTCTATTCTCGACACACACGGTAGATGTATAGGCCATGCAGTCTCGTCTGTCGGCGAACGATCGGACTCGATCACAACGGTGACCTGAAAGATTTGCATCCGGTTCCGCATTTAAAGCTGCACCTGTCTACGTCGCAGTAACCTCCTGACTACCTTCTACGACCACGATGGATGTGTTTGAGTTGCTGTTCCCTTTCTACGTTGCCTCGCTACTCATTCTTATTCAACGAATCCTTGCGTGGTTCCGCGCACCGGACGTATGCCAACCGAGACCAATATACCGGGTATGCCTTTCTACTACGTGTTTGTCGGATGCCTGACTTTGAGGAGTAGGTTCTCTCCAAACGAGGTTTTTACCTGGACCATGCGGAGGCAGGAAGATATGTTCAGACTCGTATTCACCAGTATCCGCTCAACGGCGTCATTGATATTGCTGTGCCGCCTTGGATGTCTGAAAGGAACAACCACGTCCGCTATGCAGACGTTGCAGTAGCCGTGCACCCTGGGTCAGCTCAAATGATCAACTACTGCATCTACTTCGAACATGACCCCGACCTTGGTGGTCATCACAACCACGCGCTGGCCGTGCTCATGCCAGGCGTAGAGTGGCGAGGAAATCTACTTGTCCTACGATGTGGGGCTCGCAACCGCGAGCAGGTGGTTCACCTATGGATAGGCAAGGATGCTCGGATGCGCAAGGCTCTTCAGGCGTTCGTATCTCCTATCTTGTCCTCAGATGCTGTAGTTTGCCTAACCAGATTCGATGCAGATTGTTTATCGATGGTGTGTTAGTGGCGTAGGCTGGAACACTTTGGTTACGATCGAGTCTTGTGTGCATGTTCTATAGTATTTCCAATAGATGCTTGGCATGTCGTTTACAGTCTACATCGCAATCGACTGGCGCCGGATTCCAAGTCTTAAGTACGCCCTGCAAGGAAAAGGCAAATGTTCCGTGATGATGCATCTAGCAGACGGGAAGATGTACTTCGCTTTTCCCCCCCTTCAACTGATCTTTCAAGTCTGGCGGCGCGATACCCGACCGTTCCCGACTGGTAAAGGAGACAATTGGCTCTGTCGCTCGCCGAGCATGAATCTGTCACCCGCGCCGTGCTATAGGAGGCCAACGATGAATCATGTTTATACGGATGCAAATTTGCACTGGTGACAGAGCTCATAATTGGGCTTCATCCCTGAGGTTGTGTGTCAGTCGCCGCCAATCGTGGAGCATAAACGAGTCACCATGAGCGGATGCAACCTTGGTTCCATGCCGGGGTGTATCGCCTCTCAGCGAGACATGTATATAAGACAGCTCGGTGTGCGTTTAGAGGGGACATCCCCCTTTCCAACTGTCAACATGTCATCCGACCATAGATGTTCTGCTCGTTCCGCTGGAGCGAAGCGTCAGCTCGAGCATGATACAGACAACAGTGTGCAAGATAAATGGTGTGTACCTTTTCTGCGACATTACTATGCACAGGGTTGACGGATGAGGGTAGGTCTAAGCTGGCCGACGGTACACATAAGAAGATCGCAGATGCTGGACGGGGTCCGATGACACTGCCGCCCTCTTCGCCTCCGGAGGAGTTGCTGTCGTACATATCCATAAATCGCGCGAACCTGCTCGTTAATTGTTCGCATTTTCAGAGATCGGTCTACCATTTCTGGAGACGAACCGTGGGCTGCGACGGAGAATATATCTCCTGGCAAAGACGTGGTTGCAGGTGTGGAACTCAGCACTCCCCAGTTCTCGAATGAAGTGCAAGCGGAGCCCACCTTCACGGGGGATAAGTAAGCAGATTCACTGTGTCCTTGTTGACGTTCTAATCAATCATTAGGACCGCGGATCCACCTCGCGATGATACCGTCACTAAGTATGAATCCAATTATATTCAGGAGTGGATGAAGGAGGGCATAATGAGGTACGTACTAACGTGATTCACCCTGCGATGTTTGCTCACGTAGGTCTCAGACGTTTGAAGGACATTGTGCAGTCGGAGAATCACAAGGGTAATCGTTACAACATTCATCGTTTGCCATTGGAGTCTACGATGAAGTGGGCGAAGATCACAAGCGACACGTTTGTCGAGTACCGTACGCTCGCGTCTGACCCCATGAAGCCCCTGCGCTTCTGGATCGTGGGGGAGGTGGTTCACGACGGCGCCTGGCTCATGAAAAGCAATGGCGGGGAGCCCTTCAAATGCGTCTCGGTCAGAGTCAAACCGGTCATACCCAGAGAATTAGAGAAGTGGACGATGTACATGGGTTCGTTCGACGGCATGAAAGGTAAGCTGGTCGCCATATTCAAGTGCCTGTTCTAGACCCTGGTGTCAACTTCTGTGTAGTGCCCGGACATGACGACGATGGCACACTGTCTGCCAGTCGGAGCATGACGTACCGCTCGAAGGGCAAAACAACTGGAACAGTGAGTAACTTTGTCGAATTGCAAGCACCACTGACGATGGATAATGGTGTAGCCGGCCATCTTCGATGCATGCTACGATGCATGTAAGGGCCTGACCGACTACAAGAAGATGGACAAATATGTGGCATCTTTGATTGGTGTCAACGACCTTGTCGTTGTCGAAGTGAGGTTGACTCGATGGAAGTGCAACGAGGATGGATCAACAGCGTACCGAGGCACTTGGAATAAGTTCCGGGTCAGTCTAGAGCTCGGCACCGTTTCGCTGCTGTTCGTCGGTCCAGAGACAGCACCGCCAGATCTCCTCGATGCCGTGGATGGCGACGATGATATGTTCTAGAAAGGGGTTGTACAGGCTTGTGATATGCGATATATGTTACAGCAAAAATAGCCTACTTAATTTTGCGTCGCCCGCGCCTAAATTTTATCTTTCGGACTATCCCAACGTGCTCCTACCTCGTCTGTGTCAATATGCCGCTCGATTCAAAATCAGTCGACACCTCTACGCCCGTGCTAAAATGAACATCAGGGATTCGTACCGTAACCCTCAGCTCGCTGGCCTATAACGTCTACCAGCTACTCCTGCTGAGCCCCAATAATTGGTGCAATGATCACTAGTTGTTTCTGCAGTGGATGGGCCAGTGACCCACCATTTGTCCGGTGAGGTTCTTTCAGCCTACGATTATTCAGGCGGCTGACTGCATTGCAGACGGTTGAATCGGCTTGCGTTACAGCATTTACAGTCTCCCACAGACAACCTCGTGGACGCCTGTGGACTTGACTGATAACTCACGTCGATTGGGCTGCAACGGAAACCCTTTTCGGTTCTGGATTGTCGGTGAGGTCACAGGATCCGGATGCTGGCTGGCCGGAAGCAATGGGGAGCCTATTAAATCAGTTAACATCTCGGTAATACCGGTGCGCTGGCAGGACTACGATCTATGGGAGACGTACCTACGATCGCTCGGAGGACTGCAAAGTGTGTAACCCGGTGAACAGATGTGTAGTCGATGAACTGATGTGTCCAACTTCCGAGCGGCATAGTTCAACCGCAGCAACCTCTCGCATTGACAGCACGTCGACACATGGCGTACGAATCACATTACGGCCGACGGGTAAGCACACTGCACGTACTGACTACGGGGGGCTAAATCGGCTGCCATAGTTCGCTCCTTTCCACGACTGCTTCGACGCTTCTGCTGTTATCCAACCGTATGATGTTATGCCACACTGGTGCGCAACCAACGTAACCGAAGGAGACCTAGTCATGCTCGAGGTGCACATCGTGAAGTTGAAATGCTCTCTGAACGGACGACTGATTAACGACGGGGAATGGGGTATGTTCCGGGTGCATCTAGAATTACGGAAGGTTTGTATGTTAAGACAACGCATGTAGCTCTTGTGCAGTTACTCTGAACACGTTTATCCAGATCGGTCCACGGGCCTGCAGCTCGGGTACTACAATCAAACAGTCCCCATCGGCACGTAGCACCACGAATGAAGTCCATTGGCGACTGGAACACAATATTTCGTTGATGGTTGGCTGGTTCATCTGTGGTCAGGAATACTGGTATGTGTCTGAGGAATTGTCTCACCATGATGTCTCCAGCGAATGAAGCAGGCATGTCTTGCACGTACAGCCAAGGGGTACACGAGTCCGATTTAAAAGGCTCCTCGAATGCGGATGCCGCACGACCTCCTACGACAAAACACGGGTCGTCATAGTGACACAATGACAATTAGCGCTGGGGCAGAAGTGACATCATACTGAGCGGATGGGTGGCAAGCTGTCATAGCGGCCTGTACATGCACGGAATGTGCGGCTGCACGGAAGACAGTGATCGACCGTCTGCTGCCGCGCGCGATCAAACTGTGATCACGGAAAACAGCACTGCAACTACTGCTGTCTAATATTCACATACATTGTGCTCGTACGAGCACGTTTGGCAGACTACACCACTTATGATCCATTGCACGCATCAGCACCCGGTGATACTGCGATGCGCTGGATCTGCTTTGGCATTTCTCCCGTCTCCGCAGCCAAACGTCCGCCTCCAAAATGTCCGCCTCCAAGAAGTCCGCCTCCAAGAAGTCCACCTCCGACAAAGGCTGACAGCCGCAACCAAAGTATAAGAAGTACGGTCGCCGATTCGGCATCTTCACGCAACTGTTCAAATGGCCCTCATCTTAGGTGTGTGTTTGATTCAGTCAGCTCCCCCCTCCCCCCTTTCTGACAGTACTTTAGCTCCTAACGGAAGTCTCCTACGCGATATGTGGCCTGCCGGTTTAGGCAAGGATTCCGGAGACCGTGTCACCTTGGAGCAGCTAGACGATTGGCAGGTCGTACCTAACCTGTTCGAAGATATATGCGACTGGGCACGCACCTCTGTCGACACCGACACACATAAAGCGGTAGTAGGGGGAGGCAAGTGAATGGTGTACGCCCTCTTATGGTCGCCGAAACTGTTCAGCGACGGTCGCGCCAACGAGCAGCACAGAGTCTTCTTCCGCTTGCATGGGTTTCTTGCCAACATGGACATCTGCCCATTGGGAAATTGGAACAAGTAAGTGGTCATATCATCTGAGCAACGAACGTGGTGCTTAGGTTGCCTTCCTAGGAAACCAGACAGTGCTAAGAGCACGGCTCAGTTCATCACACTGATTGGTAACGACCACACGGCTGCATTTGAACCACAAATCACTGTCCTACGTTCGCTCGATCGTTTCATCCACGACAACTTGCGGGGACAAAATGGGTTGCCCGACAGGAAGGACCTGTCGATCAATCTTCGCCGAAGGGTATTCACTAAGGTTTGCCAAAGTTTATTCCCGCTTATAGAGGCTGACCCTGTCGAACGTAAGGTGCCTTTGGCAACTCCTGATGTGATCGCGGGGGTGAAGCTACCCGATGCTGACGAGCGTGCCATGGCAAGTATCCGGCGTGACTGGAAGGTAACGCATCATCTGTCCCTCGGCATGCAACGGCCAGATGGTACCATGAAGAGGGCAACGGAGCTCATATTCCGCAAAGGTGACTTTGTGGAAGTGTTGGTTTTTGCGGACATCGTAGTGTACCCGAAGGACGGTGTCCTCACCCTCGACATTCAATACACGCCGCAAGAAATTATTCGCCTCTGGTCGGCTGGCGAAGCCAAGGTTGGTCTGAGAATATGCATCATCGACAAAGCACTCACACTGCATAGGACAAACTGATCTCGGCGCATCGTGATCATGCGACTGCGCCGACGGGGCAAAGCAAGCCCAAGATAACTTCATTGGTCAGCTTGTACAGCTTGATGGATGATAAGCCCGGGAAAGACACAGACGAGCCCATGGGCGCGAACCGAGATGACTATAACGACTTGTAATGGACATGTATTGCCTTCAACCCGTGAACGAATGTTGTAGCGCAATAAACTATGATGAGTGTGTACGTGGATCTCTAACATGGGCGTCTAATCAGGGGTAGCCGCTCTCTCTTTGTCAATTACCGTCTGTCACTCCCCGAAACACAATTGTTCAGACTACCAACGCTGGTCGCCCGACTACATTGGAGGATGGCAAATTGCTGGCGCAAATGACGGCGATGTTGACAAGATCTGTCGCGGATGCAAGAGGATGAGAGGCTGGGAAGTCGTCGAATAGGGATTCCGTGTGAGCCCCTGTCAAATCGGCACTCACAGCAAATCCACTCGTCCGGTCGAGTGTCCCCTGTTGGTAGCTGGCAAAAAGCTATATAACCTCATGGGCGACTCGGAGTGGGGCCAGACCAGACAACAGTTTGCGAACCCCTATGTGTATCTGCGTCCAGGATAGCAAACTGTAAGTGCCAGCTTCGGGCCTACCGACCTCACTGCTAATCCTCAACAGGTGCGGCAAGTGTGTGGAAGTCGCGTCATCAACCGACCACACGTCCGCTATGTCGGTACCGAACGCGACGTGGATGCCGGAGTTCCCTGTCGCAACACCTGGCCAAGGTGCTTCATGTGCGGACGGATGGTGGGGCCCGCAGGAATATACGATCTGGCCACAACTCTTCGACCCCGCGGCCCCCCACCATGCTTGCATCCCGGTGGAGGACGGCCGAGTCAGGGACGTCCGTGTGGGTCATGAGCTGTTTGAGCCCATCGACGCCAGGATGTGGGCCCTGGACGATGCCTGTGGCGTCTCGGACCTTGGTTTCCTTGAAAGAGACTTCCGCAACTGGCTCTGCGCTGAGGTGCAGAGGTGTATCGACTACTGGACCTCGGGTCGCCGCTTGTGCGAGATCGCATGCGGTGAGAGACTCTGCTTCACCATCCAACGTGCTATGGACCAGCTCACCTGTCTACCCGCCACTGCCCACTGCACCGTCCTCCTCGCGGTTCACGTCCAGCGGCTCACTCTTGAGCTTTGTGGCCTCCATGTTTACTATGACACCATCAAGCTGCGTCTCGGGCTTGTGTCCTATGTCGCGCGAGATGTGTTGCCTGTGCACGGGGTGTTCACGCCCAATGCAGGTGAAGCCCAGGAGCTCTTCCGCATTGGAGTACCCGTCTGGTTCATCCAGCCGCTGACGAAGTACATGTGCATTGTCGAGGTCGTCTACCCCGTGCCTGTCTGCAACAAGCTTGACGTCAACTTGTTGTACCCCCGCCTCGACACGACTCTCAAAGGACTCGGAGGCAACCCTGGGCGCTGACCGTACAAGATGCAGGAAGAGGTCCTCAAAACGCTACTCGACAACACACTCCCGCCTCTCCTCGCCCCTGTTCCCGACCCCACACCATCGCCACCCAAAAAAAGAGCAAGGCTCCCCGACCCTGTCCGATGCGATGAGCAACCGTCTCGCCCCGTCGCCTCTTCATCCAGGACTCACTGCGGCACTCGCGCCCACAAAGCTGAGGCGAAGCTGCCTCGATTCTTGATGTACATGCCGCCGTCAGTAGGCCAGGTCCCCGAGGTATGGGTGGACACCCTCAAGGCCGTCCGCACCCTCCCCCGCATCCAACACCCTGCGCTGTACTTCTGGCCGCCGCCTTTCCTCCTTGACGTGGAGGGTGACAAAGGTAGTCGTCTGCGACACAACTACCTGCGCATCCGCGGGTTCTGTCGACAGTGGCTGGTCGACAAGCGCATCCACACGCAGCCGCTCTTGGTCAGCGCGTGGCAGGATGCACTCTGGGGCGACTCGTCTTTGTCAGTTAAAGTGGATCTAAATTAGTTCACTAGTGTACTTAAATCACGATTAAAACCATTACTTTTGTATGAGGATCATCCAGTCTGTGGATCATCCAGTGCTACTCATAGTCTGGTGTTTCAACCACTGTTGAGTTGTGTGCTCAACAGGGATAATCATGTATCAGATTCATATCACCTATGATTACATGGTCTCATGCAGTATAATCCCAGTTCAGCCATGTTGACCAAACCCAAAGCCAGTATCGTGTCAGATTAATTATGTTGAGCATACCATATAATCCCAACAGACAGTGTATTGATACAGAATCATCCATGATGATCAACAATATCATCTACAGNCATGTCAGATTAATTATGTTGAGCATACCATATAATCCCAACAGACAGTGTATTGATACAGAATCATCCATGATGATCAACAATATTATCTACAGCCTTTTGTATATTCAACTTGGTCTCACCCAGTATAATGCCAGATCAGTGATGTTGAATAAGCTCTAATCCAGTATCATGTTAAATTAACCACATTGAGTTTATTTGTAAGATCATCCCTGTTTATCATCATAATATCATACTCATTTGATACAAGAATCAACTTCCCTGATCATGAGAGTGTAGTTCAGGTCTACGTGAATGGGTGCTGGCTCAGTCATCATATCAGTTTGTATGATCTCTGATATTCACAATCAACGTCATACAAGGATCAACACTGATTAGTGGCTGGCCACCCTGTATAAGTTGGGTTGATCCTATATACATGCTCTGTTAGACAAATATGATACACACTCATCTCAGATGATATGTATTGAAGATTTGTATGTTGTGCTTAGCCAGTCTAAGTAGAAGATGTTCTCTTCTGTAAGTCAGATTACACTGCTTGATTATCATCAGGCATACATTAGATATGCACTCAACCCTGATCATTCATACTGATCACTCCACTGATCCAAATGAAGAGATAATCCTTGTGCTTAACAGTCAGATTATGTTGCATACAGGGTAATCATCATGGATCAATACACACACATGCATTCAGAACCATTTAATATTCAGCTTAGACAAGCTGAACCCCATAATTAGCAGTATTAGCAGTCTGAGATGCAAACTTGGATGTTCATCCCATATTATCTCATTCCATTGTAGCATGCCACTATCATAAATGGTACTACCTGGACATACTAAACTATGATTCTACTACTGTTCTACATGCCTGAAAGATCCGTACTACAGTCTTGTGTGCAACCACTTCACAGGACTTGCATACCTTGGAAAAGAATCTCACCTCTTAGCCAGAGCCTTTGCAGAGACCCTGGTCTGCCTGTGCAATGCAGAGACAGGGCAGCTTGAGGTTGATTTGGACAATGATGAGACCTTCTTACTCTTCTTATTCCCATTTATGTTTGATGCACTTCTTGATGAAATCATAACAAGTATGAGTATAGGACATGGAACATATAACACCAAGAACTTACCTATGCCCATTCAAGCCCTCACAGCCTGTATTCAAGGAGTTTGAAAGTTCATTGTGGTGGACCCTCTTGGTGGTGCGCAAATCACCCTTGTCTTCATTATTGCTGCATTGGGTCCATGCTTTTGGCACCACCTTGGTATGTTGTGACTATCAGCTGATGGTATGGACAGTAAGTACACATCAACATGTTGAAAGGGGTGCATCAACTTACTTTCATCAATGCTGTCCTCTACATCAGTGTCATGGCAGTCAGTGGGTGTGCCATGTGCATCCCTGACACGGCCATTCCTAGTCTCATGCCAGTCCAGCTCATCTCATGTTGGTGCTTGGTGGCTGAGACCCTGACTATGATACTCAGAGCTAACACAGGGATCAGTGGATAATTTACTCTAATTCACATATGATGACTGCATGAGCCAGAGTTCAACATAGATTATNCCAGAGCTCAACATAGATTATGTGGAATCATACTTAGTTGATATGATGACTGAGCCAATGCTGATACAGATTAATTGCCCACAGTGGATTATCTCTTGAGCCGGTCTTTGTGCATATTTAATTTATGCTCAGACTTTCCAACTAGCCTGGCCAAGTACCAATCACCCAACATAGAAATCATTAATATATATTAATAGAGATGAGTGTGTACCATATCTGTCTGACTGAGCACTGAGATAGGATGATCATGGCTTATACAGAGTGATTTCCAACTAATCTGTGTTGATCCTGGTATCAGGGCAAAAATGATTACTAGAGATCATACTAACTGATATAGTGACTGAGCAAGCACCTCATATAGGGTGATACTGGTGTAGAGCCTAATTATCCTCCACTGATCAGGGATGACCCATGTATTATTTGAATATTGAATATGTAAAAGGTTGTAGATGATATTATTGATCATCATGGATGATTCTGTATAGATACACACTCTGTTGGGATAATATGGTATGAGATGTGGAGTAGAATGCTCAACATGGTTAATCTGACATGATACTGGCTTTGGGTTTGGTCAACATGGCTGATCTGGGATTATATGGGATGAGACCATGTAATCATAGCTGATATGAATCTGATACATGATTATCCCTGTTGAGCACACAACTTAACAGTGGTTGAAACACCAGACTATGAGACACTAGATCTAGATTAGCACTGGATGATCCACAGACTGGATGATCCTCATACAAAAGTAATGGTTTTAAGTGTGATTTAAGTACACTAGTGAACTAATTAAATCCACTTTAACTGACATCACTGGGCGACTACCGCGTCGACGACAAGCCCATCCATCCCGACCTCAAGGCCTGCAGCAAGGACCGCCTGAAGCTCAGGCAAGCCATCAGGTCGCTGTTTGGAAGCACCGGGGGCCTCCCGTCCTACGATGCCTCCGCGGTTGTGTGCTGGGGCGAGCGCGAGCTCACTCTCAAGGACCTCGACGAGCAGGAATTGCACGTGCAGATCTCGTGGAGGCCCACCAGATCAACTGGCGCTGCGAGTTCATTGAGCTTGACTGCGCACTGACCGACTCGCACCACTGCACGACGTATGTGCGGTGGGAGCGTGAAGCACAGGTCTGCCATGTGTGGTCCCTGCTTGGGTCCGGCTTGCGTGTCGTCCCGTGCTGGGAGCAGCACGAGCCGAATACTGCATCGTGGGAGCGACCACCGTCGCTCTTCTGGGACCTCTCCATCCCGACGCTGCGCGAGGTCGTTGCGATCATGCAGCGCTGGCCGTCTCTGCCAGAGGAACTCCGGGGCGTCACTCTCAGTCCCTTGGAGCCGGATGTGTACGCTCGGATTCAACGGTCGGCAGTCGACTTCTACGTGAGCAGCTTCGTGTCTATGTACCATCGTCTCCCCATCCCCCCTGCATCAGGAAAAACCTGTTTTGCATATCCTTTCTTCTCACTAATGTAAGCATCCTTAGCCGCACCCAAGCGCACTTATCTACACCTCTGCACTTAAGGAGGCGGCTTGAGACCAGTTATGCAGCATTAGGCATGCTTCAGATTTAACTCAGTAAGGAAAACGCACTCACGCGGTTCGTGCTAGCTGAAGCATTGCATTAAGAGCAGTTTAGCTTAAGAGAAGTAAGCATATATCAAAGGCTACATCATGAAGTACAGTGTAGTAGTACTAGTGTATTATACCAACTAATACTACTACCAGATGGTCTGGTAAGAGTACTTGGACGCCAAGTTATCAAGTAAAAATCTATGTGCTCTGTCTAAGACGGTGTGAGTGGTCCAGTCAGTAGGTACAGAGCTAGGGAATACAGGGGCCAGCTGGCATGATTGACGAATCATAGAGATGGGGATGATCTCCCCCGGGGGCATGCCATTGGCACGGAGGGGGGGCTTGGTGACGGTGTACATCATGTGCGTAGGGTCAGCACTCCCTGCCAACCTGGCGTACCACTCAACGTACACTAGCGGTCCACTTGCTGCCCAGTTCTCAGGAGCAGGAAGTGACTGGCGTGTTCGAGGGTCAAGGAGGCTGCTGGGTAACTTGAAGACTACCTTCACTCGTCCTATCCTAGTCCCTGTAGCGNAGGAAGTGACTGGCGTGTTCGAGGGTCAAGGAGGCTGCTGGGTAACTTGAAGACTACCTTCACTCGTCCTATCCTAGTCCCTGTAGTGTAGTCGAAGACTTAGATGAGCTACATAAAGAAGAAGAATATGATACTTACCTTGAAGTCCAGTGGCCTCTGCATCCTCCCCCTGTAAGACTATGACGGTGTCGAACCGTGCCGCCTGATCGCCCTTCATGGGCGTCGCCTTGACCGCATCTGNCTTAGATGAGCTACATAAAGAAGAAGAATATGATACTTACCTTGAAGTCCAGTGGCCTCTGCATCCTCCCCCTGTAAGACTATGACAGTGTCGAACCGTGCCGCCTGATCGCCCTTCATGGGCGTCGCCTTGACCGCATCTGTCTCTCCAGTATCGTCGCTGAGAGAGGCGGGTGCGAACTTGAACCCGTGGAACACGTCAACGCGATTGNGTCTCTCCAGTATCGTCGCTGAGAGAGGCGGGTGCGAACTTGAACCCGTGGAACACGTCAACGCGATTGACGGGCATATTGTTGAGCGCATCAGGGAGCTGGGAAGAGGTGAGTGGGCGGCCGTTCTTGAGGCGGTAGATGTATTGCGCGAGTGATTCCCTGAAGCCCGGGCATTG
>MPVS01000338.1:0-27875 GCA_001931775.1 Fomitopsis pinicola
TCCACTTCAAGATGGGCGATCTCTTCCCCTCTGAATTGCTCAGCTTCTTGGGCATACCCTCTGACTCGCTCTGCAGCGATCTCAACGCGTCGGATTGTCTCTTTTCCGCACTTCCGTCAAAGTGAGTCACACCGTCATACACGCATCCAAAAGGCATTAACTTCGATACCATGCAGCACTTTTAAGGCGCTCCCCCGAGATATGGAAGCNTTTCCGCACTTCCGTCAAAGTGAGTCACACCGTCATACACACATCCAAAAGGCATTAACTTCGATACCATGCAGCACTTTTAAGGCACTCCCCCGAGATATGGAAGCTTGGGCGGTGTTCACAAATGCCGACAGCTCCATCCATCCCCTCTCTCCTCTCACTCCGCTGTCCCAGTTGATTCCCCTCGACAGGATCACATCTAGCTCCCCCGCGAGCGCGCCGTGTCCCAACCTACCAACGTCTGTGTCCCACTCGCCACGATCAACCGCGGCGTCCCAGATAGCCGTCATCAAGTGCGGATTCGACCTGGAGAACCCTAGGAACAAACATTTTGATACTCCTAGGCAGAAAGCGAAGAAGTCGAGATGGACGGACCTTCAGCGTGACCTCGCGGCACAAGCGGAGGAACCCTCCAGTTTACTCGATTTAGAATCCCAGGTACGTCTTCCAAGGCTCGCGTCCTGAAGATGCAAAGTGCTTACATATTCTCAGCTGCAAGACCGGTTTATAGACGGCGTACGCTCGAATAGCCAGGGATACATACGCATCGGTCCCCACCTGACAGAGTGAGTAATGACCATCATATCTACATGGAAGCATGCTCATTGCTGACGCGTTTGAACAGGGACGTGTTGACTATTCGGTCGTCCAATGACGGCCTTGTAGCCAGCATATGCAGATCTTTACCTGCAGACTTGCGATCTGAACTGGCCGGCCGTCTTGCAGCATCTTTTGAACCGGGCGCCCTGAAGGATATCGATACGTCAAAGGTGGACAGCGACCCGGTCTTTCAAGCCTTACATTTCTCATGGTACAACCGCCATTGCACCTCGGTAGGGTCTCTCATCTCCACAGAGGATGGCCGGATGCTTATTTGTTGGGACACTACAGGGACAAGACGCGCCTACGGATGTGCCGCCAATGACTATCAGGCGAACTGGCGGGCTCAAGACCAATTACCACCAGTTCATACCATACCCGTCGAAGGATATGACTGGACCAGTGAATGGCTCAATTTACCTGTCAATCAAGAACGTTCTGGAGCCGCTATTCGACTGGCTGGAAGCTAAGGTATGCTTTCGGATGCTCTGTTGACCGGCATGTGAACCAGAACTGACCTCACCGTCACAGCTGAAGGATATGCTTCCAGATGTGTATGAGCAGCTCGATGCGTACGCCAGGCTCTTACCCGGCAACAACCACGCGCTGTCTGCGCCATTTCTAGGCCTGGTCATCAACCTCAACGTCGTGACCACTGCCCATAGGGACGCCAAAGACTCCTGTGCTTGCCTTGTCCTCGCGATAGGGGATTTCGAAGGCGGTGAGCTAGTTTTGTACGAGCCCGGGCTAGTCATTCCGCTGCAGAACGGCGACTTCGTCGTATTCTCTTCCTATCATATCACGCACTTCAACTTGCACTACAGAGGACGCAGGTCGTCGATTGTACTTCACACTGACAGGGAGATGGTTAAATGGCAGACCACTAGAAATGGTTGGTCTGCTAACTCTAGTCTAGTCTAGTACAAGCTTCATGTTTTTCTGAGCTTCAATGAACATGTTCTGACATTCACCCACTTCTCGGTACTTGTCTAGCGCGCCGGTCATCGGCACCCGACGAAGCGCTCGAACTATCCCTTCTGTAAAGACCTGTTCCCACTTCTGCTGTCTTAGGTACCTCTGCTGCCGTTCTCTCGCACCTCCAGATTGCTCAGCGTTCACGAAGAAACAATATGGTCAAGCGCATCACTCGAACTAACGGAACCAACGCGGCAGCCGAACAAGCCTCCGAAAGAGGTAGGACGCGTAGTGCAACCAGCGCCGCCGGTGGCAAAGGCAAGCAGAAGGCTACCACGACGTCTCAGAGCAAAAGTACATCGAAGCAGCGCAAGAAACAGAAGGAACAGGATGAGGAAGAGCGCACATCCGGTGAGTGCTTTGATGTCATTATCGACCCGTTTAAGTTCGTTGATGTTCGTTGATCGTACTTGGTGATCAGGTATTAGGAGGAGGGCTTCCGAAATGATGGAACAAGAGGCTGATGAAGAGGACGTGCAACCCAATCCGAAGCGAAGGAAGCAGGCCCAAGACAAAGGCCAGGAAGAATCTGAGCCTGCAGAGATGCAGGAGGAGCAGGCAGCGGGACGGACACGACGTACGTCCCTTTCATTTCCTCAACACGTCATACAGTCTTCATTCAACTGTACCTAGCTAAACCAAGGCCCGCGTACGGCAAGTACGCAAAACCAGCAGTGGTTCTAGACGAGGACGAGGAGGCAGCAGCGCAAACGTTAGGTAAAGTCCATGAATCCTGCTCAGGCGGGTACTTAACAAAGCAGGAGCACGAACAGAACAACCAACCGTGGAGAAGGTCGCGAAGCCATCTCGCCAAGGGACTACTACTGCTACCAAGACGAGGGGTCGTACTATCCCTGATCGCGTGGCGTCTGGCAGCGGAAAGGTGCGTGTCATTATTCCGTCGTTTGCGCTCGTTACGATTCACGCAACTGTATATGACCAGGGGAAATCGAAGGCGGCCCCGTCGGACGAAAAGGACGAAGATGGCCGCGAGAATAGCGACTCTGAACGGGAGAACCAGGGGAATGGCGGTAGCAGAGCGACCACTCCGGAGGCTGAGAGCAATGCGGATGAAGACGAGGCGGAGAAGGGCAGCGGTGAGTCGACTGACGACGACGACGACGACGACGATGAGCACAACAGCGAGGAGGAAGACGTCGAGGAGGAAGACATCGAGGAGGATGAGGAAGAGGAGGATGAGGATGAGGATGACGTGCTCCTCCAAGCAGAGGAACAGGTCGTGGTGAGTCCTGAAATCTCACGTCGAGCTCGATGTGCAATTGATTCTCCAACAGGTGGTCTCTCCAGCTCGTCGCAAGGCGGTCACCCAGTCCAAGGCAAAGTCGACCTCCAAAGGCCGCGAGGGTCGTGCCCATCGAATCAAACTTTCTGAATTGCCCGCCGATGTCAAGGCTCTCGTCACGGCGGCGCAAAACTGCGTCAGGCTGAGGATCGCCCTCAAGTCCGCGTGGACCAAGGAGCCTGCGGTGAAGTCGACTCGTCTTCCGACGAGCGACTCGATGATCGAGACCAGCCTTCGTGAGGCGTATCGAAAGCGCACCAAAACCGGGAAGGGAGACGCATCCTTGAAGGCCGCGTATCTGTCGCTGCAGGATCAGAAGGGACACGACAACGAGGAGCGCGCGGAGATGCGCAAGAAGGTCTATACCGTAGTGAGTGCCCGAAGGTTTCAAGATGCTAATAGGTAGTGATGTTCTCTTCGTAGGTCTGGTCGATCTCGTCCCAGACGAGGAACGAACTGAAGAAGAAAGCTAAGCAAGTGGTCGAGCAGTCGTTCAAGCTCGGGTCGCTGTCGGTCCCACAGCGCACGGAAGCCGCGATCTGGCTTGTGAAGACGCACACAATGCCGGTGGTGGACGGTACTCAAACTCGGAACATACCTAACTTCGTCTACGGCGGGATAGTACTCCGCTTTGACGACAAGAACCGGCTGGACCATCAGGTATGTTCTATCATTCATCTTTGAGAGCAGCTCACGTACTCTGTCTCAGCGCACGACGCTGGACCGCAAGCAGCCTTTCCGTAGCGAATGCATCGCCGACCTCATCTATCAGTATTACGGTCTGGCAGGTCGAGAGGAAGCTAACATTGCGGCCGCCGAGGAGGAGTTCAGCAAGGTTCCCCTCAACCTGATAGCCTTGGTTTGCAACGCGGTGAGTGGTTCCGTCTACCCACAGAGACTCGGTCCTGAATGAGAACCACGACGGCACGCGGCACGGGAAGATCGAGTCGGCGTTGATGGAGCTCGTGGCGCGACACCAGGTGAACGTGTTCTCCAACAAGCACTTCGCCGGCAAGTGAGTACCTTTGCAGCGTTGTAGCTACGGATATACTCACTAAATCTATGTAGGTGGGATGGTCTCATGGCCATCCTTGAGGCGTTGGAGCAACGCGCTAGCGGCTACCTCGAAGAGACGAGGCAGCTCATCTGGAAGTATGTCAAGTAGGTTCTTCATTACCTACTACAGTATGCAGCGACTCAAATACAAACACATACAGCCAGCATCTGAGCATGACGGCAGTTGGCAGCAACGACGGCGAAGGGTCCGACGGATACGACCCCTTCCTTGAGTTGCAACCAACTCAGGAGGCTGACCTTCCGAGCGTGAACATCGAGAGCACGGTCGCTGGTCCGTCGTCGAGCAGGCCTGCAAGTTCCGCCGTCGCCGGTCAGGCTAGCAAGCCTGCTCAGAGGCCAGCAAGTTCGGCTCCTTCGAGTGCCTCAAAGGCGGGGAAGAAGAAGCGCGGCCCGGTCGTCGAAGAGGATGAGGAGCCTGAGGAGCAGGAGCAGGATGAGCTGGACGACGCCGTCAATGGACAACTGGACGGTGAGTATTGTCTCCCTTTGGTGTATAGAGAATTGGAGTCGACCTAACAAGAATCTCTTGTAGGGCAAGATCATCGCGCGACTCCTCCTGCAGCCGGCGACGTGTGAGTGTTGAGGATCAAGGGGCTTCCAGGTGAGTGGGGTATTCTCCATTGCAGGCTACTTTGCTGAACATGCGTCATAGCATAACTACTACGATTATGACTGCTACTACTACTGAATTGCTGGATCCCTTTAGGTAACCCTCCTCATATAGCTTACTCTCCTGTTTCATGTATCATTGTCCTGCTTACCATGTACTATCAGCTGCCTGAAATGTATATGTATATTTTGAAATATTTCTATTGTGCAATTTCTAGTGTGTGCTGTACTGTGCATGGGGTGAATCTGGTGGCAGCAAAAGCAAAACAAACCTGCACTTGTGTGACATATTCAAGACACATTAAGACACACCATGCTAGCACAATCCCAGCACTGTGGGGTCTATATTTTTCTTGCTTTGGATACTTTATCAGACACAGCAGCTCCTTTCCTGTGCTTTTACATGGAATTTATAAAGTGGACTTGTCTATTCAGGGCTTTAGGTGCTTTATGTGCTTGGTGTCTTAAAGGTGCATTTTAAGCACAGAAAAGTTATGTTGGTTTTTCCTGATGTCCATGCACCTAGGACTCTCGTGGCTTCCTCGTCGGTTGCGATACGTATCGTCTCCTCGATTTGGCAGTCGTCATCATCAAGGGGGTTAATTCGTCGAGTCGCTATCACCTGTTGCCGGTATTCCGGGGTGCCCACGGGTATCACTTCAGTCTTTCCGTTGTTGAATCTCGCGCGCGATGCTTTGCACCATGCCGTCAGTATCGCCCATAGGTCTCTCCATTTGTCGTGTCTGTTCAGGTAAGTCGAGGTGTCGTCTGCGAACAGGGTTGTAATGATCCGTTCTGCCACTCCAGGGACTTCGAAGCCATGTAGTGCGGATGTCCGCAACATACAGGCAAGCGGTTCGATGGCCAAGTCAAACAGTAGGCAGGAGAGCGGGTCTCCCTGTCGGACCCCTCTCCATACTTTGAATGGGGAACTCATTTCTCCGTTGATGACCACCCTCGTTTGGGCCCATTTGTAGAGGTTCTGAACCCGTGCGATGAACCTCTCCGGTAGTCCGAATTTCCGCAGGACCTGCCACAGGTAGTCGTGAGTTATCTTATCGTATGCTTTTTCTTGGTCAAGGGCCACGATGACGCCGTCGGTTTCCGTAGCTTCTGCATAGTCTATCATTGTCCTTCCAAGTTGTGTAAGTTGGTTTTCTATATGCCTTCCGGGGATGAAGCCGGCTTGGTTGTGGTGTACCACCGTCTTAACTACTTCTCCGAGTCTGGTTGCTAGTACCTTAGTGTATATCTTGTAATCAACGTTTAGGAGTGTAATTGGCCGATAGTTTGCTATGTCGGTCCTCTCCTTTTTCTTGTATATTGGGCACATCCACCCGTCTGTAAAGCCCGACGTTTCCTCTACTCCGTGCGTGTCGATGTCGTTGTATACCAACGTCAGGAGTAGTGTGCTATCGAAGTCTGGTTTGCTCGTGTCATAATATGCCTTGTGTAGCTCATGTGTTTTCTTCCAGAACTCGTATGTCAGTCCGTCAAGCCCGGCTGCTTTCCCGCATTGTGAGCGTTTCAGGGCATCCTCTACTTTGAATTCACATACTTTCCCGGCTAGGTGATCGCTTTCATTTCGGTCCAGAGTGGCTTCCACTGTTCGTAGTGCCGTGTCAATCTCTTCCTGGCGTTCATTCTCGCATTGGGTGTCTATGTCCTGGTGCTGTAGTTGTTCATGGTACGTCCTGGCTTGTTCTGCCATTTTATCCGACCTGGTTTCGTATTGCGGTGGGTTGGTGTTGGGTATCCTCATCTTGTACATGATGTCTCTAGGTTTTCTCTCCTTGTTGATGGCGGACCAGTATTTGCTGGGGATTTCCGCATTTAGCATGTACTGCGCCGTCGTTGCTAGCTTGGCTCCGGCATATTTCTTTCTCTCCAGGTGTGTTACTTGTTCCTGTAACATGCTTGTTTCCAGTTGCGCTTCGAGATTCGTCGCGAAGTCCGGGGTGCGTTGCAAGTCTTTCATTCTGTCTCCTAGTTTTCTAATTTCTGCGGTGATTTTGGGTACTTTCATTTTTAGTCGCTTCTGTGCTGTTGTCTGCACCGAGGCTTTGAAGTCTCTGAGTATTGTTTGAGGGTTTTTCTCTACTGTCCGCTCAGTTGCTGGGGCACATGCTTTTGTTGCTTCCACCGCTTCCGCCCCCATTCTTATTACTTGTTCCATAAAGACTTTGTCCGAGAGTAACGTGTGAGGGAGGGCCCATCGTCCTCTCCCTATGTACGGCGCCCTTGCCATGCTCAATTCAGCTGTGGCCATTTTATGGTCAGTTGGTACACCGGTCGTCTTAATTTGCCATTCTGCTGAGTGTGTCAGCAGCTCTTCGTTCACATATATTCTATCAATTCGCGATCGCGTCTCACTTCCTCTCGTTGGGAAGGAGTATTCTTTCGTTGTCGGCTCGGTGATTCTCCAGCCATCAGTCAGGTTCAGTTGTCTCATCAGGTCTCTTAGGGCTTCTACTTGTCCTGTCTCGTTTTCGTGCATGGGCAGTCTGTCGACGGCTTCCTCGACGACATTAAAGTCGCCCAGTGCTACATGAGGTGTGTGTAGTCTCCTTCGTTCGAGTTCATGGCTTAGTGTTCTCCAGAAGGTCATGTTATCGGTGCTTCCGTTTGGGGCGTACACGTTTAAGGCTGTCATGTAAGCATCTCCGTGCCATTTCATCCTCACGTATAGCGCCCTTCCAGGTATTATTTCGTGGACTGTGACGTCGGTGACGTCTACCAGTTCTCTGTTCATTACGAAGGCCACTCCTTGGGAGGTTGTGGCGTTTTGTGCAGCGGATGCGAAGACTCTCATGCGACGCCCGTACAGTCGGTGGATCAGTTCTACGGCTTCGTTATCTAGGTGTGTCTCTTGTAGCGCCATCATTCCTATTTTTTCATTTCTCATTAGCTGGTTCAACGCATTCCATTTTTCTGATCGTCCATTGGCGAGGTTTCCTCTCCCGCTTATATTCAGTGTCCCTATTTTCATGTTGGCCTTAGTGTGGCGGCCACTATTCTTTTGCTGTTGTCTCCTTTCACGCCGGCCGTCGTCTGCCGTGCCGCTTCTTCCCCTTCTTAGTGTCTCTTCCTCCCGGCGGCGCACCTCTGCTCGATTTATTCGAGGTTCGGTGTTCGCCGTCGCTCCATCGCCAGATACCTGACCCTCATCCTCGGCGTTCCCTCTGACGGAGGAAGAGGTTGCGCCTCTGGGAGTCAGGGCCGATTGCCTGATGCCTGTTCCAACGACCGTGGGGGGGTTATTTGTATTATGTGTAGTGGCCGTTGCTTTACCTCCCCACGCTACAACGATTCGCGTGGGGCGGTGGCTACTCCTGAGCCACTCAGGGGACCTGCGGGCTTGTCTATCTCCTCACTGGTTCTAGATCGCCGCTTCGGCATCTCTGCCATGGGCAAGTCTATGTAGTGCCCATTGCTGTGGGTGGAAGCCGTTTCGGGCGCGACTGCTTTCCTGTCCCGAGGATTCCTCCTCAGTCAGTATATTTGGGCAGATGCGCCGTTTGCGGTGTTTTATCAGTAGCATTTGGGGATCTTATGGGCGAGGTTTCAGTCAAAAGTCAAAAGTTGTTGCGTCATTGATGGACTCTACAGTGGTCACTCGTCTGCATACGTTCTCTAGTGCACGTGTGGCTTAGTAGCCGTCGTACTCGTCATCGAAGTCCGTCTCCCTCTCCTTCCCTTTGCTCTTGAAGCCTCCCGCCGGGCGATTCGAGGGTCTCGCTGGTGCGTCACCGCGGCCGTAGTTCGTGCTTGGGCCCGCGTTTCGCGGGCCTTCGTTCCTGTTCCGATCGCGATCCTGATCACGATCGGGGTTGCGCTTCTTAGTGATGTCCGTGCTCTTCGGGCCTTGCCACCCTGGGTAGGATTGGGCATGGCAGAGGCTGGCGAAGTGGTCGCGCGAGTGGCATAGCTGGCAGTAGACCCATCGGGTGTAGAGCTCTGGGTAGCCCGTTAGCTCGCTCCCTACCTTCTGCTTTCGTACGTGGTCGCGGAAGGTTTCCCATGCTGCGGGGTCGTCGGTAGGTGGTTCGGCGTAGACCATTACGAGGGGTTCGTCGGTGCCTCCCGGCAGCCGTCGCCGTACCAGGTGCGTCTCTACGGTTTTGATGAAGATGCTGAAGGCAGCGTTCACGCTGTCAGCTCTGCCGTACCATCTGCCTCCGAGTCCTTTCTGTATGTCGCGGTTGATGAGGTTCTTGATGAACGCCTGGTTGTCCTTCCTCAGGAAGAGCCTCATAAAGACTCTAGCCATCCCCTCCTCCGACGGGTCGAGGAAGCGTTCGTAGCGTACGTAGGTCGCGATGAGCCACGAAGGCTTAGGGTCCCGGGGCTCTGCTCCGAAGGTGATACGTTTCGAGGAGTGCCATACCTTCTCGGTAAGTTCGTCGCATTGCTCCTGCGTAAGTCCGAAGACTAGGATGAAGAAGGGTTCCTTGTTAGGATGGTTGTGAGGGTCTTTCGCCTGAGCGATGAGGAAACGTAGCTTCGTCCCGTCGATAGAGAATCTCTCGGCCATGTCTGCTCGTGCAAGGCTGACCTTCTCACCGATGCTAGGGTCATTCGTACCACAGCCCGGGAAGTGGATAAGTACGGCCGGGCGGCGGTCAAGGCTCCATAGTCGCTTCTGCTCGTCTCCCATGCCCTTGGTCCTCCAGTATGGGTCGGTGTTCTGCACGTATCGCCATGCCCCTTTCGGCAGGGTGACCTTGTAGGTGAATTCACCGGTACTTGTCTCGTCCTCCGGGTTGAAGTCGTCGATGAGGTCGTCGAGATGTAAGAGAGGGTCGCTGAGGTCGTCCACGTCTTCGATGGTTGTTGGTACCGCCTGCGTGCGCAAGTTGCCTGGTACCGGAGTGTCTCGGTTTGTATCGGCTTGGTTGACTTTTGGGTGACGTTTGAAGGAGGGGAGCGTCATTCGGGGAGGTACTCGGGGTGGTTCCGGTTCGCGGCTAACGGCTGGCGGGTGCGTTTCGGTGGTGGGCTTATCGATCGTCTTCACGGGTGTCGTGTGCGTGTCGTCTCGCGGTGTGTGGTCTCGTGTTAGGAGTCGACCGCGCTGGACATATTGCGTTGCCTTTCGCGGTGGTGGGGCGGTACGCTTCATTGTGTTGATGGTGCGAGTGAAGAGCTCTGTGTCGTCGTAGTGGATTGGCTCAGGCCGGAAGATGTCGGCTTCGTTGAGTGTCGTGGTGTTATCTCCGTCGACCGGGCACGGAGGTGGCTTTGGTAGTGCATTCTTCTCGCTTGTCGTTGCCTTGGACGGGCCTGCTGCGTTCTCGATCGGTTCGTGCGGTTCGCATCCCCTGGTATCATTTCAGAGGGCAGTTACAGTATCAGTACTCATGGTTCACATACATATACGGCGCGGTCGGGTCTCCTTGGCAGATTCCCCCTGAGCCTTCCTCTGCCATCGTCAGGAAGGGTAGGATGGAGGGGTCCATGTCCCCGAGGTAGTCCCACATCCCGTCTGAGGATGCGGCAGAGGGAGACTGTGCCTTACTGCGCGGCGCGAGCTCGTGGTCATCCTGCCTGTTCTCCATCATCACGATGTCCTCCGTCGCCCTCACGTCTCCCTGTGCCTCTAGCGCTGTCGGGGCACGTTGGACACGCATCTCGACGTTCGGCGTGTCGCTCGGCTGACCGTTTGACGTGGGTGTGGAGGAGAGTCGACGGCGCTTTCGCGCTTCGTCGGATGCGCGTAGCTCCTCGTCGTCTGCCTTGTTGGTCTCGTCGTCGCGCGCGTCGTTGTGGTCGGTTGTCTGCTTCTTCTTTCCCGTGACTTTCTCCTTACCCTTCCCTTTGGTGGAGGTTCGGCGACGCCGGACCGACTGATGCAGTGCTTCTTGCACTGCGCGGGAAGGTAGTCTCCTGTTAGCTTCGGCGCGGGGGTCTCGATCTGGTCATTTGGCTTACCCGGGAGAGCCGCGGGCTCCTGCATATCGACGTCCTGTACTTCGACCTCCGACGTGTTGGAGTTCTGCGCCTGGCCGGCCTGCTCTTCTGGGTTCCCGCCACGTGCGTTTACGCTGCAGGCTCCCTGTTCTAGAATTGTAGGTGTATTAGAGGTGTGGGCTGTTCTAGTTCGCCCCTGCTCACCGGTGGCTTCATCGCCGCATGCGGTATCTTCCTTGGTTGTCTCGGTCAGGGGATCGTTCGCTTTTGCTGCCGGTGGTTCGCTGGCGGCTTGGCCATCGTCGGCAGCTGTCGCGGTCGCGGTCTCCGGCGGGGGCGTGCCGTTTACAACGTCGGCGAAGCTCCGCCCATCGCGGGCGCTGGGTGATGCCGGGCGTTGGTCAGGTGGTGCGTCGTGCGCCGCCGTGGAGGTACTCGGAGGCGGGTTGGTAGATTCACTAGAGGTGAAGCGAGCAGAGCGTAGCGTGGTCTTCCTCGCGGAGGCCTTCTGGTTGTTGGTGGTGCGCATGGTTCGAGGAGATGAGTCTCGGAGCTGTGGTGTTGGTTGTTGCTTATTCCTTCTTGGTTTATAAGCCCGTCTGTCTTGTCGGTCTGTCAGCCGAGGTGTGCTATTTTCTCGCGCTTGTCCTGCTTAACTTGGTTGTCTCTCTTCCTCGTCGTTGGAGTCCGCTTCTGTCGCGCTCTTCACGTAGCGTTGTGCCTCGCTGTCGCTTCTGTTTTCATTTGTGTTCCCAGTTCGGTGGTACGTGGGGTGCTCACTGTGCTTCTCTGTCTATTAGCTCCTCCCTTATTCGTTTCATGGTGGGTGCGATCGCTGCGGGTTTATGGCACTCTGTCGTCGCTGTCAGTTTTCTTGGGCATATCGGGGGTGGCGCATCACCTTGGTCTGCATTTGTCGGTGGTGGTTACTTTCCCGTCTGCTGTACGCATTCTTTTTGCATCTTCTTTTACAGGGCTGGTCATCGGCTCGATGCTTCGAGTCGTGAATCGCGGTCGGAGGCGATTACGCATTGATACGGTGTCTCGTGTGTCGATCTCACTGGCGTCTATCTCGGCTCGTGTTCCTTCCTGTGCACGCGCCGAGCGCCGTCTTCTCTGAGGGTGTCTTCCTTCCTGTTTCTGTGGTAAGGTTATGTCTGTCATTTTATGGTTCTGTCCTTATCGTATATGGTTTGTTCGCCGCTTCCGTGGCGTTTATTCTGTCGTTGTGCGGCTCTTGCATGTCCGTTCTCTTCGCATTGGCTCGCTTTTTTGTTTGTCTGTGTTCTGGTTCGGTTCGGCTTTCCTGGGTCAGCTCGTTGGGGATTCTCTCTAATTACATGTCTCGGTCTCGATTTGATATCGTGGGGTTATGTGGGTTATTTACTCATTCCTTGTTCAGAATCCTCGCGATCCTCCTTTCCATTCGTCTGTCGGCCTCCGTTTGATCTGACGTGATGTACGGGTTCACGTTACTGTCCCGGTAGTTCGGGAGGTCTCGGTACGATGCGTGGGGCTCTGGGATCGGGGATAGTTCGGCGTATAGATTCATGTGCGTGTGGCGTTCTAGCCCGTCGAGGTGTGCCCATATGATTGGGGAGCGTATGGCGATTCTACCGTGAGTTCCGGATACGCGGAACGTGACCCAGTGTCTGCGTAGGTCTGTGATTACGGAGAGCCGTCCGCTCGCTACTTCGGCATTTCCGGCTATGAGGGTTATGGTACTGTCTTTCTTCAGTCGGTTCGCGGGGGGTTCGTCTACCGTCCACGTCAGGTTCCCTCCTCTACTCCTTCTCGGTCTTGGTAGGACGCGTACGAGTTGGAGGGTGCCCTCCTCCGGGGGGTATGGGGGGTAGAAGGGGCTGGCGTGGTAAGTTCCTAGTTCGTGGTTGTGGTGCGTGGTACTGATTGGCAGCATTGTGGGTTTAGGTCTGGCCGTTGTTGCTTTGTACTTTCTGTCGTGGGTCCTCTTCTCGTTTCATCGTGTGTGCTCTTATCGTTCACCTGGGCGCTCTTTTTCAGCCTGTTGCCGCTCTTTTCGCACTCTGCGGCGCTTACTCTGCCCTCTTTTTGGGAGGGTGAAGGACGTAACTGGAGTTCGTGCTCTATTTCGTCGGTTGAGTTGCTTTTCTAGTATTCGCTTCAGGTGGTTCTATTTTTTTAGCTGTCGGGTGGGCGCTTACACTTTTCATTTCAGTGGTTCAGGGAGGGAGGTGTAGTTGGATGTTCCCGTCGTCGCTCGTTGCTTGTTTATGTGTTGCATGTTCGTCTCTCTTCTCTAGGTGGTGTTACATGCTCATATTCTTTTTAGTTGGGTCTATCTTTCCTGGAGGTGGGCGCTTACCCAGATTATAGTTTCCTGGGATACGTAACTCAGGTTGGGGTTCTTGATCTAGCGGCGTTACTTCGCTGGAGCGTTGTGTCAGGATTGACGCCTTTCTGTATGGTTGTGTCTGAGGCGTACTTGTGTGTTTTGTTTGTAGGAGGACGTAACTGGAGTTCGTGTTGGTCCTGTTTTTCTCTTGGTGTGCTAGATCCTTTTATCTTTCGTGTGCGTAGGCTGGTCGCGGTGTTCCGTCTCCGTGTGTCCGCTTTTCGGGGCTCTCGGGGTGTCGGAGGGGCTTCGGGGATCCTGTGCTGATGCGGGTATGTCATCCGCCTCGTTGGTTCAGTCCTTCTTCGTTTGGTAAGTTTGGGCGCTTGGCCCGTTCTCAGTGGTCGAGGAGGGGTACTCCTCATCATTCTTGGGGGATCCATTCAGTTTTCTAGTAGCTTTTTGTTTGTTCGGTTTGCTACGGTGTCGTTCTACTTCCTCTGTTTTTTGTTCGAATTCTGCAGTTTTATTTTGGGTGGATTCGTGGTCGTCTTTTTGGATGTCACTCATGGGTTTTTTCTCGGTGGTCTCTTTTCGTCTCTATTTCTCTTTTGTGCATGTTGGTTTCGCCATGTTGGCTACTTATCCCTCGGGCCGCGTAAAGGCCTGCACAGGACACTAGTTTCGTAGTGCCCTCCCGAGGGGTCAGCATACATATTTGCTGGCGACGCCGCGTCTCAGAGTCTCACTCTCCGCTATCGACGTCACCAGACGTCACCCCGCATCTCCCTCCTCGCACTGGGGACACTGTCTCGACGCCTCGGGGACGGACATCAACGCCGATGGGCCCTCAGGCAGTTTCTGCGACCTTTCGCGGACGACCGACGCTACGCTGCGGACGCCAACCGCCGCACCGAAGTCACTACAACTGCCAGGCCCCTCCTCACCATGGTCGTCAGCCCTTGTAGCTCGACTAGCCACCCTTTGCTCCACGATATACCTCGACTCTTTTTAGGCCATCAGGTACCCCTTGAACGGTTCCTCGATGTATGCCCCGAACGCTGGGCTAACACGGCGTGCACGGATCTCTCCTCTGCCTCTGCGCTTGCGGCTCGGTACGAGTCCCGCGCCCGCATCCTATGGTCATCGATAGCATTGACTATACCCATGCAGCACGGCCCTCGCGCGACGCGTACGCATATAGTGTGATATGCGTGGACTCGCGCCAAGGACCAGCTGAGCGGCCCCTTCCGTGAGTTTGCGAAATAGCGGCGAGCAGAGCGAGACTTCAGAAGTCCTTACAATAGACCCGGATGCGGGTAGTGAATGAGTGGTAGTCTGGGTGCGTTTGAAGTGTGTGCTACGTCGGTCATAGCTAATCGAGGTTTGACGCAGTAACCACTCGTCGCGCGAGGCTCCGCAAGGAACAGATTTCCTTGCAAGGCTCGCTGATACCCACCCATGCTGCTTTGCGGCCGTCTCCCTCCTCCTGCGCCTTCGCGCCACGCCCGCGTAGACACTTCGTCATCGCAACGGGACGCTTACTGCTGCTCCAATCCCCAACCCTCTCCCACCATCATGTCCCGCGCTGTTCCTGAGAACAGAGCGCGTGCGCAGCCCAGCGCGAGGGCTTGACTTTGACTCCTCAGGGACGATCGATGAGCCCGCTGTGGACTGCACAACCGGATGAAGTCCATGCATTCACCAGATCCCTCCATCGCCTCGGCCTGCCTGCTCGATCCTTGACTCGCGACCCTGTTTCTCCCGCCATACTAGTACCTCGACTACTGCCTGCGTTGGATGTACTCCTTGGCTACTTCAAGAACGTACGCTCGGAAGCCTCCTTCGCGGAATCGCTTTGGGCGGGACCCTCCGTTGCGCCTGCACTTGCAGGAGTAGAGCCAGGTCAGCGCGCGCAATGTGTTGCCCTCCACTGGCATTGACCACACCCATGCAGCACAACCATCGCAGGACGTAGGCGAATATAGTGCGCTATTCACATACTCGTGTCAAGGACGAGCTGAGCGGCGCCATCCGTGAGGCTGCGAAGCAGCAGCGAGCAGAGCGAAGTCCCGGAAGCTCGTACAACGGGCCCGGATGCAGGTAGGGAATGGGTCTCAGTTTGGGTACGTCCGAAGTGGGTGCTACGTGGGTCTGAGACGATAGCTGATTGAAGTGATGACGCAGTAACCATTCGTCGCGAGGATACGCAAGGAGCAGGTCTCCTCTCCGGAGTGCTGATTGCTACCCTTGCTGCTTCGCGGCAGTCATCTCCCTTCCCGCGCCCGGCGTGCGCCCACGCAGACTCTTGGTCGTGTCAACGGGACCATTACTGCTGTTCCATTCACCAACCCTCTCCCGCCATCATGTCCCGCGCTGTTCCGGAGAACAGGCTGCGTGCGTAGCCCGGCCTGACGACTTTGATCTGACCCCTCGGGGACGATCGATGACCCCGCTGCGGGCTACACTTGGCCCAGCTTCCTCCAGGTCCGCTTCTCCCGCCCAGCACCGGAACGACCAGCGGAGCCTTGCGCTTCCTGTGCTACGCAACCAACCACTGCGCCGCGGCGCCAGTCACAACGGCCTTCATCGGGAACTCTGCGCTGCATACAGTTGTCGCGTCCCCTGGTAGCTGCGGCCAGGTCGACTTGCGCGGGGGCTGCTGCTGTGCGCTCCACCGTTCCCCGCAGCTCCGGACGCTTGCACTTCGACGCCGTACTATTTCGGCGAGGAGCAGAGGGCCTCAAACGACCGTTCGGAATACCGTCGCGGTTCGCAGCTCTCAGCGCAACTTCATCATTCACGAGGCCGCCTTGCTGTGTCTCACGGTCGCGCGTAGCTTCGCGCAAACTTGTTTTGCGAAAAGCTTGCACAGCCACAGGAGTAAGGACCTGCGCGAGCGAAACTCAGGCAGAGTGCTGGGCCGCGCTGGCCAGTGTTAGGGCTACTGGAACAAGAGCACGTCCGCTTGTTTAAGATCACTCAGCCCAGGTATTGCGGACGTGCGTAGGACCGAGTTCGCGAGGCATGGGAGCAACGGAGGCTGGCTCTCTCCGGTATGACGTGCAGCGCGGCACGATACGCGCGCTATGAATGCGCTGCGTTTCAGCGTTCAGCTTACGCGTCAGACCGCCACCAAGAGATCACTACGGGGGACTGTTGAGGTGCTACGAATCACGTGAGGGTTTGAATGCTTTGTCCCATGTAAGTCCATATGTCCGGGCTCGTACGTGATACTCAAACCTGTCCAGGCGCAAGACAGTATAACGGCCGCATGTTTGGGCCGACGCACCTAAGAGTAGCCTCCTTTCCCGGGTCGGAAGGTCTATCGACAGTCCATCATCTGGCGAATAGGACCCTCTTGCGAGCTACCTTCCTTCCAAGGCAATACCCTTCCGTGCGACTGCTCGGGGGTTCTCTACTGAACTTTCCTCGGTGCTATCCGTGGAGAGATGCTTCGGCGACCTCGCGTAGCGTTACCTCCGGGCCCCCCGCGCAGACTCGGAAGCGGTAGGGCGCTTCAACTTGCGTCCATGCACGAACACTGGACAGCGGTGTCAATGACCAGGATGACGCGCTGCTCAGGGCGCCACAAATGCTGAAGTGTACCTCCGGGAGTGTCGAGGTTGCGGCCTTCGATGCGCTGTGAGACCATGTCCGGCCGCGTCCACGCGATTGTTCAGGCACAAGAAACGGCCCTGAGAGACGGCCGCGTGTTTGCGCCGATGCAGCTAGGAGTAGCCTCCTCTCCCCGGTCGGACAGTCTCTCTGCAGTCTATTGTTCGGCGCGTCGCGCGATACCGAGGCAGTGGCTACCACTTGACAGCGATTCAACGCACACGCGGGGCATGTCTGGTTGGCGTAGCCCGCGAACGCAGGTTCAACGCGGGCTGTTGATTACTTATTCGGTGGCTGTCCTACAAGTCGTTGCGCCCGCCGCCTGGACAGATGGCATGGATGGGCGCACATGGTGACAGCGCTGACTGCGAATCTCTGCAATGCCCCATATGTGTGCGCGAACCACAGCGATACGAAGCGCATCGACCACTCCGATTAGTACACGGCGACCCCGGAGTGGCCTACAGAAGCAATGGGGCCGCCTGGTGTCAAAGTCGAGGCCTTCTCTGCCCCGAACTCACTGGAACACAGCGTCCGGTCCTGATGTCGCACTCACCGCCCCATCGCAACTCGTAACAGGCCTTCCTGAGACGGCGAGATCGTCGCTTGTGATGAATTTCTAGGCATGGAGCACTCGCGTTCTGACGTGTGAAGCCGCAGCGCAGCTGATGCTGAGGGGGCGCCGATGCCTTGGGCATCCACTTTGTGCTCGAGAGACAGGTCGAAGTGGCGTAGAGCGGACGAGATTTTGAGCCGTCAGTGAAGCATATTGGAGGCGGTAGAGGTGACTTCGCGTGCTCTCTCAAGCAGTCAACTGGGTGCTCTGCCAGGCGGCACCACGGGAGGCCACCAGGATGCTTGTTCTCTATTATTTGCTCCCGATTAGTCAGCATATGTAGTGGCGTCGACGCGCTGCTCTCCCTCCTCGCTAATATTTGGTCCACCTGTGGCACTATCCTGACCCTTTGGGGACAAATACCGACTCCGTTGACCTTAGGCAGTTGAGTTGAACCACCGGCTGCTCTCGCTGACCACCAACGTCAATGCCGCGCTGCGGACGCCAACTGCAGCATAGAAGTTCCGATAATTGCAAGGCTCACGGCCTGCATACTCTATCCTTGACTCAGCGCCCTTTGCCTCCGGCCATACCTCGCCTGCCGTCTGGCGATCAAGGCGCTCCTCGAACGCTTCAAGGACAAATGCCCGGAATCCTCCAGGGCTGTATCGTCGTGTATGGGTCTCTCTGCTAGCTAGCGCTGCCTCTATCGGAACCCTAATTTTCGATGAGTCCTGACTCAGGTTAATCCTCATCCGGACAGATATCGCGCGACCAGGAGGTGCCGTCAAGCTTCAGACGTCGAACAGGCGGCGGCCTGATGGCACGTCCGGATGTCGAAGGAGCAGCGTGCGATAGACGCGCCAGCCTGAGCATGTTCGCAGAGGGCGGCCGCAGAGGTGCATGTTGTGAAGCCTCACAGTCCGGACATCGTACTGCAGTGCGTAACTGGTCAGAAGCTTGTTGTTGCCAATCCGGACAAGGCGGGGGCTGGCGCATCTGCTCTACCAAACCTCAGGGGGCTCCCACGCTGCCAGTGCTCCATGGAAGCATTTCATATCATATCAACACTGGGGCATGTATCGAGCCACTCAGCCGACACCTTCTGCGCCCCGCGCTTCTGACAATCGGTCTACAGCCCACGTCTCACGGTTTGCGCTGCCTCACCGCCTGAACGTGAACGTCGACGCAAGCTTGTGTGCCGCGTCGGCTCTACCAACTCCCAACTCACACAATGGCTCAGTGAGGCTTACTCCGTCTTCGTTTCGCAAAAGCGGTCGTTCACGGCTTCCTAGATACCTTGAACTCAAAGCTGTCAAAATTTCGGACAGTCGGCGAGCTTCGCGTTTCCACGTTATACTCACACATGGGTCCGGTGCGACTGAAGAATTCGAAACGACCGAGAAGGAAAGGGACGCAGTCGTGACTTGTGCAACGTGAGCTCACGGTCCTTCAATCGCTTACATGCCCATCTTCTCATAATGCTACTCGCTGCTACGCCCCAGCTTCCTGCGAATCCCTTCGACCGGAGCTACCAAGTTGCGACAAGGAGCTACTACGCTGCAAGTACAGCGAACGCGCAGAGTCAGATGGATGCAGAACAGTGGGGGTCCTCCAGTGGCTTTGTCTGTCTGTGTGTCCAATGGACAGTCCGATGCAAGACTTGACTTTCCTACCGGTAAACCCCCTCGTATGCAGCAAGGGAACGGTGACTCATGGTTGATCTGCGCGCAGAGTATGGCATGAGTGCGACTCTAGAGTTCGGCTCCGTCGTGACCGTGAGTATTGCACGCATCCTGGAACTCTAGATTATAACATGGCACTAGGCAACCAAAGTGGCCGACGTACGACTCGAGGAGGCCCGGCTTGTTCTAGACTCGAAGCGAGACATGATGGATATCCTCAAGATCGGTACAAAACATCTGTCCTTGCTCAGCCACGTGGGCGAGGCTTTAGCCGAGGTGAGTCTAGCTTAGCGTGATACCTCTATCCTCGATCTGACAACACCGTTGCAAAAGCTTAATTCTGTCGCAAAAGCGGTCTCTGGCATATCCACGATAATCCTTGATGTACGGTGTCAGAAGCCACCAGCCTTCCATGATCGCTAACTTGTCTGCAGAGAGCTACCGACATCCCTGCGTCGCATGGGAAGTTCGTAAAGCTCGCGTCGGAACTGGTTGAGCAGCTCGAGTTTTCCAGGAAGGCCAACGAAGTGTTCAGCTCCGATCATGTCCGGGAAGCTCTCGATAAGCTCATTAGCCTCATGATCCGGACGGCGGAAGAGATCAAGAACTGCTATTCTACGCGCAAGTGGAGTATGTCTGCTACCCTTGTTTCGACCTACTAGTCAGCGGTACTGATGACGGATTCAAAGTTTTCTTCGCGAAAGAATTGGCTTCACCACGACGCGAGTCTGTGATCGAGCTGGAGAAAGAGCTAGAGCAGCACAAGGGTGCTATATCACAGGCCTTCCTGGTCGAAGTGCGAGGGGCGGTCACCAAAGTTCAGGACGGCGTCGACGACGTCAAGGAACGAGTGTCCGCTGTACAGCAGGACGTTCAGGATACAAAGCATAACGACGACTACGAGAGGGACAACAAGCTGCTTGAGAAACTGCTCCCGCCTGAGGACAGTCGCTCTTACGGCAAGGACTGTTGCCTCGAGGGGACTCGCACGAGCGTCTTGCATGCGATCGGCAGTTGGGTCCAAGGCGCAGTGATAACCAAAGAGACGGGAAGCGTCGACGCACAATCTATGTCGTCTCGGCTCTTTTGGCTACACGGAGTCGCAGGCTGCGGCAAGAGCACCGTTGCGGCCTCGGTCTGCACCACGCTTGCGGGCCCACTGGCAGGATCGTTCTTCTGCAAGCGGGATCATGACTCACGGCGGAACGGCGTCCGCTTATTTTGGGCCATCGCCTATTACCTCGCCAAGGTCAACGCTATGTTCAAAGAGCAGCTCCTCGAGCGACTTCGAGACCTCGAGGTGTTACTCGACTCGAACCTCGATGTGCAAGTCGATCGTATCCTTATCCAGCCTCTCAAGGGCATGGTCCACCCTGAACAATCAACCATTGCACTTGTAGTCATCGATGCGCTCGACGAGTGCAACGACATTGGGAAGGTGGCGCAGAACCTCGCAACGATTGTGAAGAGCACTCCGTGGGTTCGCTTCGTCGTGACGAGTCGCGACCTGTCGGTAATCCGAAATGCGCTGGCTCCGCTCGGCGAAGCAAAGGATCTCTTCAAGGACGATGCGCGCGAGGACATCAAATTGTATCTCCGCTCGCAGTTCATGTTCGGCGGGCCTCTGGCTGACCTTCGCCCATGTGTCGACGACGACATTGTCAGTCTCGTCGACAGGTCACAAGGCCTTTTCATCTGGATTCACACCGTCGTCCGATTCGTAGCAAACACTAAACTTGGGAAACTGGGTGCTCTGGAACAGATCCTGACGGTTCAAGGAGCCGCCGACGCAGAATCAGCACTTGACAGTATCTATCGTAAAGTGCTCGAGGACGCTGCGGGCGAGTCATCCGACACCTCTCGCAGGATCGTTCGCCTCATCCTCGGTCTCGTCCTCGTAACGTCGGCGAACGAGCCCCTGCCTTATAATGCCCTTTGTGCCTTCCTTCCACCCGACGTATCCGCTTTGCTTGCTCCCAATGAGTTCGATGAAATTCTGAAGTCACTATCACCTGTCCTCGTTATCAATGACAACGGCGTGCGTGTGTACCACACGTCCTTTCTTGACTTTTTGTCTCACAGGTCGCGGTGCGGAGATAATTTCTACACGAGTCAGAACGACCTCGATACCATCATGGCAACAGGCTGTCTAGATATCATGGAATCAGGGAAGCGGAAGCGGAAACGCAGCTATCCTGCTGCCAAGGGCGAGCAGACCGGCCTGAGGTTCAATATCTGCCGCCTCAGGACGTCGTTTCTACCTAACGCCGAAGTCACGGATCTCGAGGAGCGCAAGAAGACCTACATCTCGCACGAGCTACTTTACAGCTCGATGTTCTGGCTCGAGCACACCATTCGGTCTGGGATACTCGCTCGCAGCGAGGCAGAACACCAAGAGACGATAACAAGGAAGATCACAGACCTTCTATGCACTGAGCGCGCCCTCTATTGGCTCGAGGTCATGAGCATCAGTGGCAAGTTGGCTGTTGCCCACTCGGTGCTCAATCAAATAGAATCCGGTGTACTCGTATGCAAATTCCACGGATATCACTTTCACACTAACTGATATAGTGTCTTGTATAGTCCCAGATAGAGCAGGCAACTCTAGGCATGGCAACTGAGTTACGGAGCTTTCTCGATCGATACCACTCAATCATCGAGTTGAGCACCCCGCATCTTTACTTGTCGACTTTCCCATGGTTGTCCACAACTCTGAAGATCAGGGCAGCCTGGCAGCCAAAGTTTCCGCTCGGACACATCCTACGAGACTCCATTCAGCAAACTCCCTGCGTGTTGCACCACGTCCAATGTCCAGACGACGTCCACACACACTCTATCTCACACGACGGGAGCTTCTTCACTGCTGGCGGTGTGGGAGGTGTTGTACGCATCTTCGACATGCACACCGGACGCGTCGTCTGGGAGCAGCCGCCCACTCCTGGTGACCGACGTAGTGCTGTCCGAGTCAAAGTCGCCGCGTTTTCCCCGGTTGCCGATATCCTCGTCTCTGGCCACGATGGCAGCTCCATTATTTGTGTCTGGGGCACAGATGGTCACGATTGGACTCCCAAATGCAACATGGATAACACCTCACCGGTGGTCCATCTGTGTTTCTCGAGGGATGGCTTGCGGCTTGCAACTGGCTCCGTGGACGGCTTGGTCCGCATCTGGGATGTTGAATCTTGGGAGCTCAAGTCCTCCCTGATCACCGGAGATACGGATGACATCACATTTGTCGCATTCTCCCCTGACGGCGAGCGACTTGCCGCCGCATCAGAGGATTGCACAATCCGTCTCTGGGATACGAAGACCGGAAGTCTCATTGGAGCGCCCATGACTGGCCACGGCTGTGGTATCTGGATGCTTGCCTTCTCTCCTGATGGCGCCACACTTGCGTCCAGCTCTCGCGAACCGCGTGTCATAACCTGGAATGGTCGCACGGGAGCCATGAAGAGGGATTTTGGAGCATGGGGGCCCGACTTGACTTTCACAAACGACGGTCGGTTCATGTTGTTTGTGCAGGGTCTACTAAGCTTTGAAGGCATATGTGTCCGCGTGTGGGATGCAAGAACCGATGAGTCTTTCGACAGGCGCCTCAGCGATCGCACGTGGTGGAGCTATTCACGCATTGCCCTATCTCCGGATGGGACCCGCGGTGTCGTGTCTATGCCGCGTGCCCTGCATTGTGAAGACGACATACCTGCCGTCATGAAAAAGCCTGCCAATTCAGCGCTGCGTGGACACAGCGACAGCGTGTTTTCAGTTGCATTCTGTCTCGGTGATACTCTGATCGCATCGGGAGGAGCGGATGGTCGCGTATTCCTGTGGTCGCAAAACGGTGAATTCCTCAACCTGAACGCGGAGTCACCAATGCAGCACGACGACATGATCCAATTCGTACAGTCCTCGCCTGACGGGAAGCTCCTGGCTTCGGGGCACTTTCACCGGCGCACGTGTATCTGGGACGTTGAGGATCGCACTTTAGTCTGCGAGTTCAGGAGCGATGGCGGGGTCAAATCAGCAGCATGGTCGCCCGACGGCAAGAAGCTTGCAGTTGCGGCAGAAGAGCGCGGCTGGTTCACTGGCAGTGACCTACCATCGCTGCGCTTCTGGGATCCGCGTACCGGCCAGCCGTTGGGAGAGCCCTGCCAAGGAGTCACAAGCGAAATCTTTATGGTAGTATACTCGCCCGACGGTCGCTCGCTGGCCGGTATCTGCGAGGACAATACGGTCAGGCTCTGGGACGCAGAGAGATGCACACCGATCGGCAAGCCATTCACTGGCCACTCAGACGATGTGAAGTCGATAGCCTTCTCCCCTGATGGCTCGAAGCTGGTTACCGGAGGACGGGACAGGAGCCTCAGGGTATGGAATGCCACGACGGGGGAGCAGCTCTTCAACCCCGTGATGCATGACGGCGGGGTTATGTCCGTTGGGTTCAGTGTTGACGGCAAGGTGGTATATTCCGCGGGCGCAGACGCGTGTATCCACGCCTGGGACTCGGAGACCGGACGCCGGATGGGCAGGCCCCTCGAAGGCCATACAGTTTGCATTAAAAGTATTGCAGTCTCCCATGACGGGAGACATATTGTCTCAGGAGGAGACGACAATGCGATCAGGCTTTGGGACAGCCAGGCATTCTTCTGGGAGAAGGCACCATCGAAGTACGACTTGAACTGCGGTCTTCTCGGTCCCGACAGGATACCAGAGAGCATTCCCGAAGACGGATGGATACGGACGTCGCAGGGGGAGCTTGTGCTCTGGGTTCCGACGGAGTATCGAGGGCCCCTGTGTGACATGAGCTTGTTGTGCATCTCAAAGCGTGACGAAGATCACCCAGTGCGGGTTCGGTGGGACGATATCTGCAGGGGAGATAGCTGGGAGAGGGTGCGTTCAAATTCGGTGTAGTTGCCAGTGTGTACTGCATCTGTATATAGCGAAATCTGCTTGCACATTCAGGACTCCGTACTCATATCGAAAGTAATAACATGCCTGGTACAGTTGTCAACGTATACCGATGCTAGTGTCACCGGAGGCCACCGTCACGGTTTACTGGAGCTGTCACTTGGAGGAGGTAGACTCGAGTCCTGCTGTGGCGATACATTGCTTGTCGATCGCAGCCTGAGAGCATTTCAAGTGATACTTTGTCTGCATTCAGCAGTCCTGCAACTCACTCGCGAGCGCGGCACGACTCATCTGGCCTCACCCAGGCAGCACAAGGATACATATGTATTGCGGCCATCCATAGGATATGGTCGGTGGAAGAGTTGGTCGGGAGAGCGGTGTGACATGGGCGGTAGTACGCCGGCGTGCAGTACCGCACTGACACAGAGTGCAGTCTCACTTGCCGAAGAGCCTAGAGAGAGTACGTATCCGGGCCACTTACCACGGTTCTTCCCCTCCGAGGTCTACGAGGAAACACGCTCACCGCAGACGGTAATCGAGCCTATTGTGTTAGACTTAGACAAGGGTAGCATTTCCGCAATCGTCAGCAGCTCGTGCTTCGGATCCGCCGCTGGAATAGCATTCACGCCCCTTAGGCCGTTTCCATAAAAGAGCCTGCGAATGCGGCTGAGGTACTTGGCAGTCAGAGTGCGAGGGTCCCGCTGCGTACGTAGGGTTTGTCTCAAGTTTGTCCGGATCCACTACTGCCAGTGCGCTCGCTCAGGCCGGGACGCCGGGAAGTGCCGGACCAAAGAGACGAGTGAGCGGGATCGATTGTAGGAGCCGTGATGCGCTCGTTGTAGAATGCAGAGGGCACTTAGGGTGCGCACAAGCTGCTCGGCTGGCGACGGGAGGAGGAGGTTCAAGGGCTCGATGAAATGAAAGAGTCTAAACTTTGGCGCTTCTATACTGATGATTGGTCATCACGTTCGCTGCTGTCCCACTTTTACTTCGGGGATTCCACAGACTCCTTCCACAGCGCCACTTCCGGAGAGGATCGGCCCGGGACTTCCGAACAAGGGCTCACCACCTTCAGTGACGACTGGCACAACTGGTCATTAGCTAAGCAGGAAATCCCCGGCCGAGCTCGTACATGAGGCATGCCGCGTCCAGAGTGAGTCTTTGCCAAGTGATCGGTACAACTAGATCGGGGAGGCCCAGCGACGCCTGTGCGCGCCCCGCCCTCAGTAGCCCGACACGTCGTGACGCGCGCGTCACCGTATCCCGTTGCAAAGTAGACGAAACACTGTAGCTACTACCGGAAATACAACGATTATCCCCCATCTTCGCATCCCACCACAATGTCTGCCTCCAAGGACATCCCAACGTACAGTGAGATCCGTCGCAGGACCATCGAGGGTCTTGGTCAACGGCCATGCATACTGCAGATCAAGGTCTGCGCTGCCATACTACGTGCTAAGATGCATTCCGCAACATGTGCACGTACAGGATTCGGTAAATCTCTGACCTTCATGATGCCACTCCTCTTCAGCTCGGACTCGATTATCATCGTCGTCACGGCACTCAACCTTCTTGGTACACAAACTGCGGCTCGTCTCGAAAAAGCAGGGATCAGTTCCATTTCTATTTCAGGGAAGAACGATAATGAAGAAACAGCAAAGGCATGTACAGATATCGATTCAACAGGCAGATATACTTATCTTCAGCACTAGGCTGTGAAGGCCGGGCAGTATCGCCTGATCGTTGTCAATCCCGAAGTTCTCATGAAGCCGAGAGGCAACTTTGAAGGCCTATGGAATTATGAGCCATTCACTCGACGCCTCCTCGCACTGGTTTTCGACGAAGCGCATTGTATCAGTACCTGGGGCACGTTCCGTCCGGAGTACAAGCACCTCGATCGCCTCCGATACTTACTCACCAATTGTCAACATGTGCGCTATTGCCTTCTCTCGGCTACCCTCTCCCCGCCAATCCTCAAGGACATCTACGAAACTCTTGGCATGAATGAGAAGAACACAATCGAATTCCTCAGGCCGAACGATCGACCAAACATCTTCCTCTCTGTGCGCGAGATGCAGTACCCGGCGGCCTCCTTCAAAGACCTAGAGTTTCTCGCACCGAAGGTTGATGGGCGGCGCCGTCTGACCGACAAGAAGTTCATCATTTTCTTCGATAGCATCAAAGAGGCGGAAGCTTGCTGCAAGTACTTACGGTCACTAGTCCAGCCTGACGACAAGGAACGAGTGATCTGGTTTCACTCTCTTATGTCTGACTCATTCCGAGAAGAGGAGACGGCCGCAATCACGATTGGTGAACGGCGTGGTGTTTGTGGTACGGACTCGCTTGGGATGGTAAGCCGAACTCAGTGATTCCAGGGGTCTACACTGAGGTATCTGTTACTGTAGGGAATCGATATTTCAGACATCGAACTCATCATACAATGGAAGCTTACATGTAACATGGAGACCCTATGGCAGCGATTCGGGCGTGCGGCGCGCGATCTAACACTTGAAGCTCTCGCCATCTTCTTCGTGGAGCCCAAGCACTTCGATAAGCCGGTGTCTGCTGCGGCACAGTCACCCACTGCGTCCACGACTGTAACGGGTTCAAATGCCGGACAAGATCCCTCCGACACCGTCCGCCCACCTACGATCAGGCCTGCAAATACATCATGCAACGATGTACTCACCAGCCTGTTCGCAAGTCCCGGATACCGTGCAAACACGAGAGTTGTACGCCGTTCTGCGGTGTCACAGTCAACAACTATACGTGAGTTCAGGTCTTCGTATACTAGCTTTATCTGACGTACCATGCTCATGCTGCCTCAGTATCCTCAAATGGTCTGATAGATGTACAGGCTTCTCCTGGAGATCCTCAGCCCCATGTGTCAGCACAGACTCAGGCCAAACGCGGTGCAGACGTAGCATTCGGGGCCAACGATTGTGAAGGCGCAAGGAAGTATCGCGCGGTGGAAGCCACTGGTGTCATGTGCCCGGCGCCTCCTACCGCATTTGGACAACCTTCGACACCAAGTGAGGAGCGTGTCGTGAGCGGCGATAACAATCACCACGCACTCATACGGCTGGGCAATGACGACGATACACTTATACACCGGTATCGCGCGTACAAGCCCCCGAGCAAGTCTGAACGGTTCGTTCTGGGGAAGGTCATTCAGCAAGACGTGGTGATGGGCGACTTCGTGAACGCACGCACGCGTGGCCTTAGGTGCCGACGAAGGGTCCCAAAGGCGTACTTTGGAGGGCTGGTGCCCTATAGCATGGCCCTGAGACTCACCTCCGGCAGCTCATGACCATCTCAAGTGCCAGCCGCGGGATCCTGGGGGATGCCCGCGCTGTCGCCCCATGTTTCGCGGCTCTGCTGCGATATCTGCACGCCCAATGTTGTCCAGCAGATGGGCTTCGAGCTACCCAGCCCGGATGACGCTGACTATGTCGCCCCCCGCAGGAAGTCCAACGTCCGAAAGAAGCCCAAGACCAAGAAGGATGAGGACTTCGAGCGACGACTACGTGAGTGGCGTGATGCGACAGCACACTCTGTGCTTTCAAAAGCCAGCCTCTCGCTCTATGGCCCTGAGGCCTTCCTTGCCGATCAGCCACATCTCGACCGCATCCTCTTGTGCGCGCAGCATGGAAAACTTACCTCGACTTCGGACGTCGCATTCGAGACTGATTGGGAGAACAGTGATCAATACGGTGCGGCCATCATAGCATTGGTGGTTGACGTGTATGGCGAGGAGTTAGCGCCAGAAGCCGCTGCCGTGACATCAGACGATTGTCAAGACGAGAACAATCCCCATCAGGAAAAACCGATTTGTCTTGGCAAGGCTTGCCAGCCCCTAAATGCACTTTACAGGCCTTTTTGCCCTTGTACAGGTGTACAAAGTGCACGAAGTGCTCCAAGCACAGAGCTTCCAGCTACATCATTCCCTTGCTCACATTGCGTGCGCCTTACCAAGTGCACCAAGGCAACCGTCTCCCTTGCCTCATTCAGTTGTGTCTTGCTTACCCGTCCCCAAGTGCGCCAAGATATGTACAGCTCATATTATATCTTCTGCTACTATGTATACAACAACTGTAATCATGCTTATCTTAT